>MJUU01057144.1:157569-206306 GCA_002080025.1 Modiolus philippinarum | reverse complement strand
AATTTTTTTTTTTTTTTTTGCATTTTCTGTGCCCGGCCTACAATAGTAGTGGGGCATATAGTGTTCAGGTCTGTCGTCCGTCCATTCGTCCATCCGTTCATCCCAAGTTAGGTTTACCTACAGGTTGGAGTTTTTTTTCTGTGAAGGATATATGCTATTGTTATATTTGTACTTTTGTTTCTATGTATAGAGTATAGAAATGCACCTACTCAATAAAACATCATATTGCAAAGTTGATCATGATAAATCATTATACTGCACACTAACTTTGATTGACTTTTACAGGCCACACCCCTATAACTCCCACAATAGATATACCACGCCCCTTTTGTTTGAAAGAAGTAACTTAGAACATGTCAAGCAAATATAAAAAACAATTATGACACTTCTATACTCGATCAATATGGGGGTTAACGTAGCGCAAAAGATAATATTGAACTTGGGGTAAACCCTCGTTCAATATTACTTTATTGCCCCGTTAAACCCCATATTGATCTTGTGGAAGTGCCATCATTTACATTATCATATACTTAGTCAAGATATGAAATTTTGAAATTTTACCTCTCGATAAAAGCAGATGATTTTAACAATCAAAGCTCTTATGGAGCTGAAACTCGAAAGCCCTGAAAATCTACAGTTGGCAAAACTTCGTAGTCATCCAAAAAACTGCTGCATACGTCTGCATGTATTAAGTTATTCCTTAATACGTGAAAATAATCGGATTGTGTGATTTCATTGCTATAAATATATGCAATACACATGTCACAGGTAAACAAATGTTATTTTCATCTTTGACAAATTACTGCACAGCAGGCTCGTTGATCCGAGACGCAATATAAAAAAAAACGAGTAATTTGATAAACATGCATATTGTTTTCAATTTAAAATAACAACACCGTATTCAACTCAAGAAAATGAAGAAATATAACTTAAATACACAATGTATACGATTTTGAAAGAAACTTGTGCACTACATTTAATCGGAAGCACGAAGATCATCTTTTAGAGCTGTTAATACCGGTAGGCTTGAAGCCTCACATGATTTTTTTCTTGTCATTTTAACAACTCTCCAGCAATTTCATGGCTTTCGAGTTAAAAATTGACGAAGCAGGCTGATATGACATTATCAACTGCTTCTGGTAATTATCGCATGCCTTTCCGTCACTACTCGTAAGATTTATCACATGCAAGTTCGTGTATTTCCTTAAAAAGGATGAACATTGCACACAATATAGTCATTTCAAATAAAGTACAATAACAAAATACTGATACTGTATTCTATAAGCACGAAAATATTTTTCAGCTGAAAATTTCTGTTATAGTTGAAGTTTATAATAAAATGTCATTACATGTCATTTTTCATATCACATCCTTCATCAGCCCTTGGTCATAAAATCATTTCTCCAGCCTGATGGCTCTCATGCTGATATAATGACTTTGGGCTGTTAAAGGGTGTGATATGAAAAATGCCATGTAATAATATATAATTAATATATCATTAAACTTTATATAAATACACATCTCTGTCAATCATAATAAAATTTAACTTCATGCTTCGCTGATCATGGAAAAAAAGGTGTGATAGTTCGAGGTTTACCCACAGGTTGAAGTTTTTTTTTCTGTGAAGGATGTATACTATTATTATTAAACTTTATATAAATACACATTAGTGTCTAATTAAACAAAAATCATAATAAAATTTATCCATGCTACCAACTTCATGCTTCAGTGATCATGGAAAAGAAGGGGGGTATTCTGAGGTTTACTCTCGGGTTGAAGTTTTTTTTCTGAGATGATGTATGCTATTATCATTACACTTTATAAAGATACACATTAGGATATAAATAAACAAAAGATATTATAAATATTTACACAATCAACCAACTTCATGCTTCACTGATCATATAAAAAGGGGGATAGTTTGAGGTTTATCCATAGTTTTAAGTTTCTTTTCTGTGAAGGATGTATGCTATTATCATTGAAGTTTATTAAATACCTATTAGGGTATAATTAAACAAAAAACATAATAATAAATATATCCATGCTACCAACTTAATGTTTTACTGATTATGAAATATACCATTGTTCGAAACAGTTGTGAGGCGGGGCATTTTGTCTTTTTAGACACATATTCTTGTTGCTTATTTTTTTGTCATTTAAAAAAAAAACAGCATTTTTCACCATATTTGATAAATATGATAAAAAATAAAATGAAAATTCCCCATCTGCCCGAAGTTTTTAAAAAGGTTTGACAGACACTGGGAATTATAATAAAAAGTCTTGAGGTCTTTCAGAAACATTCAGTCAGGCAAATAAGAAAAAGATGCCGGACGGAAGGATTTTCTTAAGCTTACAAGACTTTGCTTTTGTAAATGGATAAGAGTTTAGAAAAAAGTGCAAACATTCCCTGTAAATGTGCTTAAAAATTGTGTGAAAAAAAATTAATAAGTGTGTGAATAAACCATGAAGAAAGACATGCAGTTTAACAGGAAATGGTAAATATCAGACTTTTTCTATGACTGATGTTTTGAACTTATCTAATGACTTTGTGGACATTTTTTTTGTGACTTTTGTTTTCATTTTAAATACTTTACTTGTCCCAAAGACCAGGGAGCTATACCAATCACTTGGCATCTTTCTTCCATCACCTGTATTTTTTTTTACAAATCCTCTCTGAAACTGCTTTGTCAAATTGATCCAAGCTTCGCAAAAAACATCCATAGAATATTTAGCTTCAAAATTATATCTGAAGTTCTTCTCAGTCAACCAACATTTTCGCTATGGCTAAAAATGGAACAAAGTGGGTAAATTGCAGTTGTTTTTTATGCCCCAGATCTTTAGATTGGGGCATATTATTTTTGCCCTGTCTGTCTGTCTGTCCGCAACTTTAACCTGGCTCATAACTTTAAAACCAGATGTGATAGGACCTTCATATTTTGTATGTGTATTGATCATGGGAAACTGAACACAAATATGCAAATTTCAGTAAGTCAGGTCAAAGGTCAAGGTCACATAGGTCAAAAGGTCAAAATCAGATATTGCTATAGTTCCTGAATTACAATTGCTAGAGGCTTGATATTCTAGAGCTATATGTGAATAGATCTAATTAAGCCTAATATAAATCCGCCAAAAAATTTGGGTCAGGTCAAAGGTCAAGGTCACAGAGTGCAAAATTGAAAACTTAAAAACTTTAACATTGCATGTCTTTTCAACCAGATGTGATAGGAACTCTATATTTGGCCTGTATATTGGTCATATGAAACTGAACAGCATTATGCTCATTTCACTAAGGTCAGGTGAAAGGTCAAGGTCACACAGTTCAATAGGTCAAAATATAGATTTTGCTATAGCTCGTTAATTATAGTTGCTAGAGGTCTGATAATCCATATATGAATAGATCTAATGAAGCTTAATATAAATCCACATAAAAATAAGGTTCAGGTCAAAGGTCAAGGTCACCGTGTGCAGATTTGAAAACTTTAACAAAAACTTTAACATTGCCTATTTCTCACTTTTGAGACAGGTCAGTTCCTATTTTTAGCGGTGTGAGATTTTTCTGTCTCACACCACCCCATTTGAGACAGCATCGTGCATACTATGACTTCATTGACGTCATGGTGAGTCGCTAAGTAATGGTAGATGGTGAGGACAACATGGCGGCACCGTAAGACGTTTTAAGGAACAAAAGTGAGAAATATAATGGAACACCGTTGACATTGCAAGATTTAGAAATCTCAGACACCCTCAGGTAAGATTTCAAGTGTTCTCTACCTTGGCGCAGCCTCGGTAGAGAAATATTGAAATCTTACCCTTAGGTGTCTGAGATTTCTTGATCTTGCACTATCACCTGTGTTGGATTCTTATAATCTTTTCAACCAGATGTGATAAGACCTTTATATTTTGCCTGTATATTGGTCAAATGGTCACAGAGGTCAAAAGGTCAAAATATAGATTTCGCTATAGCTTGTTAATTACAATTGCGAGAGGTTTGATATTCTATATATGAATAGATCTAATGGAGCTTAATACAAATCCACCAAAAAATGTCAGTCAGGTCAAGATCACTGAGTGTAAATTTGTAAACTTCAACATTGCTGTTATTTTTCCAACCAGATGTGATAGGACCTTCATATATGGCCTGGATATTGATCATATAAAGCTGAACACCATTATGCAAATTTCATTAAGGTCAGGTCAAAGGTCAAGGTTACAGAGGTCAAAAGGTAAAAATCTAGATTTTGCTTTTAGCTCGTTAATTGCAATTGCAAGAGGCTTGATATTTTATATGTGAATAGATCTATTAGTAGAGCTTAGTACAATGTCTACTTAACCTTAATTTCTAGTGATTGCAATTTTAGCATTTATTTTGTATAGTAGACATTGTTGCTACCAGGGGCATAGTGTTTCACAAACATATCTTGTTTTTTACAATAACTCAAAAACTGTTGCAGATAACAAAAATCTGATGGGGTAAAAGTGATCACCATGACCAGATCAACCTTTCCTGCAATTTTGAAGAAAAATTGAATAATCCCCTTTTTGGCCCATTTGACTATAGCCAGGATAAGGTTTTGTCATCACTTGGCTTCTGCTGTAACATTTTCCTCTGAAACCATTGCACCAGTTGGAAAAAAAATAGTCTTATTTGTTCCCCTTGAAAACTTAAATCTGACAGGTTCGTGCTCCATCTAAGATGGCAGCCAGTAGGGAACAAAGAAAACAAATTCAATTACAATTAATCTTTAGGTATAATGGTCCTTTTTTGATCCATTCCAAAAAGGGTATCCAGCAGGTGTGTACCTCATAAAAGATAGCAACCAGAGGGTAACATAGCTTTTACCCCATGGAAAATACACTCCAAGATCTTTTTCTGTAAAATTACAAACCCAATAAGAACCAAACTTAGTCACAGTAGTCCTTTTCATCCAAGATGGTTGCCTCCTTTTACATTGGACTTTGTGGAAAAACATTCAGAGTTCTTCTCCAATTACAACCAAACATAGTTGTAATGGTCTTATAGATGATCCCTTCCAAAATGGGCATCAGGCAGGGTCCTACCTCAAAAAGATAGGCATTATTAGGGAACTTGGTTTACAGTTTTCCATTCGACCTTTTGGAAAAAACTGATAGTCTAATAAGAACCAAACTTAGTCACAATGGACATTAAATGGCCCTTATAAAAAGGTATCTTTCAGGTCCATTCCTAATCAAAATGACCTCAATTGGGGAACATAGTTTAACATTAGACCTTATGGAAAACACATTCTCAGAAATGACTAGCCCAATTAGAACCAAACATAGTCACAATGGCCTTTAGATATTCCCTTCCAAAAAAGTTGTCCTGCAGGTTCATACATTATCCAAGATAGCTGCCATTATGAAAGGTCTGCATCCAATCCAAGACCAACAGCAGGGAACACACCATACCATTCATATCTGTATGTCACTGATGGTTCAGGTGAGAGATGCAGGCTCTTGAGAGCCCCCTGTTTTGTAATTATACCTCCTGCAAACAAAGTTTGGGGAGTATATAGGAATCACCCTGTCTTCCATCTGTCCACACTTCTTGTAAGCCCAACTCCTCTTAAACCACTTGAAGATTTTGATGAAACTTTACACAAAGGAAGGACACTATATGGAGATGTGCATGAAGGAATATAATTATTGTCCAAAACCAGAAATGGGAGATAATTTGACTTTGACTTTTCACAGATTCCCTATGTATGGGTTACCTCGTAAGCACAACTCCTCTTAAACCACTTAAAGAATTTTGATGAAACTTTACACATAGGAAGGACACTATATGGAGATGTGCATGTAGGAATATAATTATTGTCCAAAACCAGAAAGGGGAGATAATTTGACTTTGACTTTTCATAGACTCCCTATGTATGAGTTACCTCATAAGCACAACTCCTCTTAAACCACTTAAAGGATTTTGATGAAAATTTACACATAGGAAGGACACTATATGGAGATGTGCATGAAGGAATATAATTATTGTCCAAAACCAGGAAGGGAAAAATTTTGACTGACTTTTCATAGATTCCCTATGTATGGGTTACCTCGTAAGCACAACTTCTCTTAAACCACATAAAGGATTTTGATGAAACTTTACTCATAGGAAGGACACTATATGGAGATGTGCATTAAGGAATATAATTTTTGTCTGAAACCAGGAAAGGGAGATAATTTGACTCTGACTTTTCGTAGATTCCAGATGTTAAAAAATGGATAACAGGAAACACCTACAATGGCTGAAAATTATAATTACATGCAACAATTTGCAAGGGAACTACACAAGAAAAACAAGTATAAGACAGATGTATGGGTTACCTCATAAGCGCAATTCCTCTTAAATCACAGGATTTTGATGAAACTTTACACAAAGGAAGGACACTAAATTTAGATGTGCATGAAGGAATATAATTATTGTGTTGTAATAAAATTTCTCTAAGGCTTATGGTTTTTGTATAAAATGTCAAAGAGGCAAAAAAAGGATGAATTTTATTTTTGTCTGATTTTGACAGAGTATTTTCATTGGCACCCTTATGAAATATTCTTTCTTGAAGATTATATCATTGTGTCCATTCTTGTATTGTGTCCACACCCACTTAAATTTGCACTTAACTTACCATATTGATTCAGGGTTTAATGAGTGGAGGTTATGATTTATTTATTAATTTTTTTGTTACTTTTCGTGCAATAAATTGAGTTTGGTAGAAGGCAGGATCAAATTAAGAATAAAAAATGTTCAGCACTGCAAAATATACATATCCTGCAATTTTGAAGAAATTCTAGAAAACCATATAGGAGGTATTGCCTGTAATGCATAGGGGACGAATTCTTCACAGGTCCCCTGTGAAAATGATGTTTTGACCCTACGGGAAAACACAGTCATAGATATTTTCTCTGAAATAACTTAGTCAATTGGAACCAAAATTGGTCACAATTGGCATTGGTGGTTACCTGTAAAAAGGTGTTTTTCATGTTCACACTTTATCCAAGATAGCTTCCATCGAGGATCATAGTTTAACTTTGGACATTATGTAAAATGCATACAAAGATCCTCTGATCGGAAACTACTGGTCCAATTAGAACCAAAGTTGGTCACCATGTTCGTTAGATGGTTCCTTCCTTAACACATATCTAGCTGGTCATACCTTATCCAAAATGGTCGCCAACAGAGAACTTTATTTAAAATTTGACCCTCAAAGATATTCTTCTCAGAAACTACTTATCCAATTAAAACCAAACTTAGCCAAAATAGTCCTTTGAATGTCCCTATCAAAATACTGTTTTCATATTCACACTAAATTCAAGGTGGTCGTCTGCAGGGAACATTATTTAACAGTGAACCCCATGGAAAAACTCATTCAGAGATCTTCCTCTCTGAAACTACTTAGCCAGTTAGAATCGGTCCTTGGAACCAAACATTGTCATAATTTCATATAAAAATAGTGTTCCTCTAATGATATGTGAAGTTTAAACCGGTTCTGACCCGTTAGATAAATTTTCACACTCACTGATATGTTGAATAAAGCCCCGTGATATTTCCTGCCAAATCTATTCGGAATACAGTTCTCGGTGTTTATCATTTATCATTAGAGAAAAAGATTACACCACTTTATCCCGATTATTACCATGTTTTATCCACTCTCGATAGAATAGGCAGCAAGCGGGGGAACACTGACCCTTTGTAAAAATATCTCTGTTCTGAAACTTCTTGGCCAATTGGAACCAAACTTGGGCATAACAACCCTAAAGTGGCCTCTTGTAAAAATCACGTTTTTCAGGTCTACCCTTAATACAAGATGGCTACAATTCGGGAAAATAGTCATGATAGTTAAACATTGGACCGTAAAGGAAAACATTAAGACATCTTCTTCTCTGATACTACTATGCCAATTGGATCTAAAATTGGCCACAATAGTCTTTTGTGATCCCTATAAGATAGCGCTTTAAGGTTCACTCTTATCCAAGATGGCTGCCAGCAAGGAACATAGTTTAACATTGGATCCTGTAACACATTCAAAGGTCTTAGAAACTACTGGTCAAACAAAACCAAACTTAGTCACAATGGTCGTTAGATGGCCCCTTTCTAAACGGGTATCCAGCATATCCATACCTTTTCAATTCAACCCTATTGAAAACTCATTGAAAGATGAGAAACTCGGGCTACTAATCCAATTAAAACCAAACTTGGTTACAATGATCTATGGATAGTTCCTAAAGAGAGGTCATCTGGCAGGTCAGTACGTCACCCAAGATGTCCACCAGCGGGGCCATAGTTTAACATTGGACCTGTTGGAAAATGTCATTCATACCTCTATATGCTCTTTATGTCAGCCATATTTCCGGCGAGAAATACAGACTCTTCAGATCCTCTTGTTTTAGCTAACAAGGGATGTACTAATTGTTACCAAATTTGTTCAAAATAACTAGTCAATGGAACTTGGGACTAATATATTAGTCCAAGTCAGAACCTTTTAAATTTCGACAGGACCAGATCCAATCCGATTACAATGTATTTAATTCTGCAAGGAATATTATGAAGTATAAGATCTTTTAGATTACGTGGCAAACTTGTGACAATTCCCTATTTATTTCATTTACTGATATGTTCAGGTCTCGGGGTTCAGGTCCAAATCGGAAACAAGAACAGAAGCTGCGATACTAAACTAATTGCTTTATGCAGAGGTGATTTTTTTTGGTCATTGTAACAAAATGTGTTTTGTATGTCCATGTACGATCCAAGAATCAGAAATTACCCCCTGAAACCATATATCCATTTGCCACAAAAACTTGGTCACAATAGTCCTTTGATAGTCCATTTAATCTTTGGTGAATTCGCTCCCATCAAGTTTGACACCAGGTCAGCCGAGTTCAACTATACACTCTATATGGAAACGAATCTAAGATTTCTAAATATGATATTTAGATGGTCTCCATGAAGATTCAACCTAAGATTTGACCAAAGAGAAACAAGCTAGTATAGCGTAACATTTAACCCTGTGAGAAGTATCTTCCAATATCTGCTTTGAAATTACTGGGCTAATGAGGGCAAACTTGGTCATAATGGTCCTGAGTAGTTCCCGTGAAACATAAGTCGATCAATTTCTGAAAAGGTCCGACCCTAAACGGGTGCACGTAGGGAAACTTGGTAAAGGAGTACTACTGGACATGTAGGGTCAAACTGAATGGTCCTTCCACTGTCCTGTTAGGAAATTATGACAGGTTAGTGGCTCGTTCAAGATCGTCATCAAGAGCTGAAATTTAATGGAACACGTCGAAACATATTCTCCGTTTACACTTGAGGGCTAAATTGTTCATGCTGTGATCCTCTTGTATTCTGTCGGGGTCAGTCAAGATTGCAATCAGTGGTATTAGCACCAACTAGTCCTTTGGGGCACCCTAACTTACGACAGGTTCGCATGTTATTCAAAAGGTGCGAGCGGGACAGCAGAAATGATTTAATAGACGAACACAACAAATGCATTCCAGTGCAAGCCGATAAAATTGCAAATTTGACAAGCCCTCAAGAGACTATTGCTCACGTTGACCATTGCAGGCAGTCAGAAACCTGTTTGACTATTGTGACTTAGTGCTGGTATATATAAATGGCATTATAGAGTTAAATTCCACTTAAGTTCGAAATTGTTTCCCACTGGCAGCTACCTTCATAGTGCAAAAACGATCAGTTTCTGTTCATTCTAACACCACAAAGCAGAGAAACCGAACACCTTAAATTTTACCTTGTCCGACCTGGCCGAAACATGTCTCCTTCTCAAGGCAACTGCCAACCGAGTTCATATACTGACTGAAGTCTACCACTACAATTGCCCTTTTAAAAAATCATTATGTCCACGCTTTGGTTTTGTCATTTAAATGCAATGTAACATTTCCGGTTATCAACTCAACACGGCAAGTGCAGAAGTGTCATTCACAGTTTAAAACACTGTTCATATTTAGATTACTAGGTTATCGTTTACAGTGACACTTAACTAATTTTGTTAAAATTAAAATGTATTCAGGGTTTAAGTTGTGTATTGTTAACCAACTGTACGAGTGATAACCGGAAGCGAAAATTGTTTGTATCTCCACTTGATAGGAGAGTTCCATCCAGGAAAAGATAACAACACTTTGTAGAAAGGGCTATAGTGATGTGATACGTGACTTCAGAGGAATGGATTGTGTACGGCTGTATTCAAATCCTGTCCAATAGTGATCATAGCAGTGTGTAATGTGGTACATCTTTAAAGGATTAAAATGTTCAAGCCGGTGTACTTGCTAAAGCTAAATGGGTCTGACTGCATGCCTTAATTGAATATTTTTAATCCTTAAAGATCTAATATTTAAATGTTCCACACCATCCGCTGATATGATCACTTTTCACGGATCAGATTTGAATGGACGAAAACTATTGATGTGAAACAAAGGAGCTGAATCAAGGAAAGACAGTGAAAAACCATGGATGGATTCTCCGACCATTCATATATCAGGGTATACAGCTGTCACAACAAGGAAAAACAAAAATAGATATTATTCGCCTATTTACCTATATCTGCAAACGACTATTATCAAAATAGCAGCAATGCGTATAATTCAATAATTTATCTCAAGTCTTAATTCTTTCGCAGGCGAAAAATAATTGGAAGCAGAGGCTCTTGGTATGAAGAGTTATTGAGCAGATGCAAACTTAACTTGTGTGTACTTTTAACCATGTTCCTCATGCAACTCGCTCCAATTCTCTACAATTACACGTGATATATATATTGAGACTTTTGAATATTTAGGAAAAAGACAATAGGTACGGAAGAGTATAAAAAACTTGAAAGACCAACAACTCTTCACGTTTTTCCAAGTTGACCATATTAAGTCTTCAAGCGATTGACTACCAAACCCTACAAACTACATAATAACAATAACAGTATCCATGTCCATTAAAGAATATATAAACTAAGGAGTATCTCCCTCATGCAAAGCTCTGTCCTTAGCTGAATTTGGCTTTACATTTAGATTATACTGGTTATTTGTTCTCTATCAGTTTTTACACATATTTGACTTAATGGTCTTCCAAACGTTTAGATTTTATCTGCACTGAAGAGACATAAGTTGTCGAAATGCGCATATGCAGAATTTAAATTCACAGTAACTTCGGTATTTAGTTATCCGAACCTGATGCAAAAGGCCTGGCTTTATTATTTAAAACTGTCCCGAAAAAGCGCTCTTCCATTTCTTCATTTCAAAGTGTGTCTCATGTACATTTACTGCATACCTCCTCGGGTAGTTGAATCAATTCATTTTTGTGGAAAACACTAAATTTGTACAATCGTGTTGACTCAGAAGAAAACGTTATTATAAAGGAAACGGCTTTAATGGGAAAATAATAATAATAAGAATAATAAATATTTCACTATTATTTCACACACAGAAGATGCAAAAAGGATATCCGCTTTACATGTCCTTCCCTTTCATTCTTAAATATATAAAATCTGTACAACTGCGGATCATTTGACCCGGAAATGATGTCATCTGAACCAAAACGTGACGTCGTTTATAACCGGTACCGGTTAATATTGCAAGATAACATATAAAATTTAACAATTACACACGGCAAAATACATGTTTATGACGAAATTAGGTCTTACAAAATGCGAAGGCGGCCATTTTGAATTTCAAAAACAGAATAGGTGACGGCATTATTTTACGTTCATTTTAAATTAAAAACAACCTCCATTGGAAATTTGAAAGACTACTATTTCATTTTGTAAGACCTAACTTAAAAAGTTTGAAACTTTTAAACATATGAGAATTTTTGAAGTGTTCATAGTTTATTATGAGATCCACCATTCACTTAGTCAGGGTATGGGCCAGCCATCACTTTCTTGATAAATTCTGAAAAATAAGAAATGCATTATTAGTTCTGGCGTTACTATACTACATCTTTTTATAATTCCAATGTTTGTTGTGCAAATTTAATGCTAGTGTGAGTCTGAAATATTCTAGTACCAAAGAATAAAAAAATTCTCATGATTTAGTGTTACATTGTAAGACATTATAAGAAATTAATGATAAGAGAGCAGTGTGGAAAATTTATGCTTTTATCTGAAATGGGACTGCGATAGTGGTAATGTGGCTTTTCTGTTGTTCACATTAACAAGTTTTTTCCATATAAAGCTAGTGCATTAATCAAAGTGCATTAATCAAAGTTTCATGTTGAAACTAGCTGGTAAATTGTATTTAGTTTGCACATTGAGGCCCCTTTATTTACGTGGTTACTACTCTCTATTTCCTGATCACAGATTTAAGATAAAAACCATGAAATGAGTATTAAATGAATGCAGTTTCAGTAATAGGGGGTTGCTTGAGGGGCGTGTGCCCCTAAAACCGAAAAATATTTAAATTTTTGGAGTAAAATCGGTTTTGGGCCAAAATTTTCTCATTTTGCTCTCCTCAGCGATTTCTCCCCAATTGCTCCCAACACTTCAGATCCTGGTTCCGCCCTTGTGTGCTATCAACCGATTGCTCCATATCTTAGTTTTATTTGTACATATAATAATTTTCTTACCTTCATATTTTACGTTTCCTTCCAAATCTTCCTGCAAGTCTGTCAATCTGATAATTTCATCAACCTGTTCATCTGTTAATTTTTCACCTGTAAAAGGGAACAATAAAATAAGTAAATTTTCGTCTTGCTTTTCAAGTTGCGCATCAACCATAAATAAACTTGAGCTTTTGTACAATTTATGTCCATGTGGATATTTTTGGATTGCTGCCTCTTCTTGGTTATATCTATCAAATAAACAGTGACCATTGCATCACCTCTTCATCAATACATTTGAAACATGCACAGACAATTGGGCCTAACTATATAAAGGCGATGAGCGGTTAAAAATAGAGCTTTGTATCTTGCCAAGTGACCGTTTTCTGAAATTTCACAGCTGAGCTGCTGTTTGTAATGAAATTATATGAAATATTAAGAAAACGAAAGGAAAGCTGTTCTGGGTCTTATGTTTTATGAACATGAAATCAACACGACTTCAATAATAATTAACTTGTATATTTATTACGGCATGTTAACAGTTATGTAGTTGAACTTGAATTATAGGATATACATTTATAGTTACCCCTTATTTAAAAAATTCATACATACCTAATGATGACAATACTTGTCTCATTTCGGCTCCGGAAATGTAACCTTGTCCTTCCCTGTCGAAAGTCTTGAAAGCTTCCATGTAGTCAGCATATGTACCTTGTTCTGTTTGGTTTTGGACTGTTTCATAAAATGCTAAGAAATCTTCAAATTTGTAGCCTTTCTCACCTGAAAATATAATTTATTTATGTCAAAATGTCAAGTTTAAATTTAATATATCTACTGCTTCATCAGCATAAATAGACTGAACACACTACGCAGGTTATGTACATTTTATATAAGAAGTCTGTCCCCACCGTCAGTTTGTGACGTGTATATCTTTTGTCAGCTTATGTGTTAAATAAAACGCAATGTCATCAAATGTGGACAGTTACAGACAAAATATTGTATACATTCTTACACAATGTAGCATTGTGTCATCTTTTTACAAAGGAACTGTCAAATATTGATGTAGAAGCAAACTACGAATCAGTCACAACATCACTGCATTTGATTGGTCAGGATGTTCAGGTAGGGACAGATTTATTGAATCGACCCTAGTATTGTGGGTGATCATACAGAATTCTTTTTCCCACTCAGTAATACACATTGTCATCAAATGAGCAAAAGTATACTATGTATTGTTTATCTCATCTTAGAACAACGTATTGTTTTGTCATTTTTTACACTATCTTTTTTACAGAAATAATACACAATGTATTTTCACAATTGCAATGGCACTGTCGGTGTCAGTCCCGGAGGGAATTCACCAATCCATTAGCCAGTATACTTCCGTGCTGGCCAGAAAACCGATTTTATAAGGAAACTTGCAATATCTAAATTTGTGAAATAAGGAGTATCTCCTTGCATAACTCTGTCCTTTGCTCATTTGAAGCTTTTCTATCTGGGACTAATATAACAGGGATTTGAAACATTCACATTTCTTACAATTTCGGTGTCTCGGCAGATTTACCTGTAAATCGTCGTATTTTTTAGCATTTCTCTGTTGAAACATAGGAAAGTTTTAGTACACTTTACAGCTTCATTTTCCCACTGATTTTAATACAAAGAACACCATTTTATAGAAAAAAGATTGCTGAAATTCATAGTATATTTTTTGTAATTATATGTCTCTAAATAAATTTATTCCGAATTACACAAACTTTGCTCTTAAACTTCAATAATTTTGAATTTTTTAGAAATATACCGCGAAATTTTACACTTCATGACGTTTTTTTCAGTACACTTTCTATTTTCCCCAAAATATTTAATGCTACAAAATTTATATGATTGAAAAGATGAAACTTCGATGCGAATCATGGTATATTTTTCTTTAAATTTAGTTGAAAATTTAGTTATAAAATACACAGGGAAAAGTTTAGTGTTTGAACTCAAAAATTTATTTCTAAAAATTGCATGAGCGTGGCCACATCAGTCAAAATTTATATGAATATAAACCCAATACAAAGAGCTCTATACTGATAAAATTTCGTAATGGTAGGATGGAATTTGATAGGTAAACTAACGAGTTAAAGTTGGCCAATTTTCTTGATTTTCATTGTTCTGACGCTCATTTATCATCGATAACTGTCATTTGTTTATTGGACGGTTTCTCGATAATTTTACGACCTCTATACACAAGAAAACAACCCCTTGTTTATTTATTACCCATTTTTAATTAGGATTTCATTGTTGTGTAAATGAAAATTTAATGTTGTAAATATACGATAAATCAGCTTTTCGGTAATTTTTTTTTAGAATAATTTTATGTTGAGTAAATCAAAAGTTACAGCCGAAAATCGTAGCCTGGACACCGCTTTTTATTTGATCAAACTCAGTGGTTTGTTAAATAGTTTCATATCCCTGTTATATTAGTCCCAGATCCTATTGAATATTATATAGACCTATGTTCTCTATCAGATTTTACACACACTTCGGTTTATGGATTTCCAAACAAGTTAATTTGATTTGCACTGAAGAGACTTAAGTTGTCGAAATGGCCATACTCAGAAATGAAATATATCAATTTGCTTACCCATCTTGTCTGTTCCGCCATTCTTCTTGATAACGGAATTTGTTGGGTTGATTCCTAAACATCTGCAGACATCTCCAATTTTGAATGCGTCTACATCTCCGTCACGACCATCCCAGAAATCAAAGAGGTCGAAAACCTCACGTGCGTCTGTAATAGAAATCGTGAAAAAAACTTTACAAATCCGTATTCATATAATCAAGAAAGCCGTTCTGTGCATGCAAAACCATAATATACATTGGCTTGTGCCATATGAATAGACCATTAGATTTCAAGTGGATGCTATAACGTTGGGTAAGGGTTGTGGTTAGATGGCTTTCTGGGAAAAAACTCGCACGTTGTGTCTGCCCTATCCTTGGGTCAAAAGCTTATCTTCTTCACATTTTCGGCATTAAAACAAATAACATGCTCTGAAGTTATGTAAAACGCAGCATTTCTGAGTTTTAATAATACCCAACCCCGGGACCACACCACCACCACCACTACACACACAATTCGGAAATCAAATGGTTTTTAGTTTTTTAATTTGTATAATACAAATATACCTTTTTATACGCTTCTTGGTATTAACCATTCATAGTCTTGAGAGGGGTGGTATTTTCTTTGGAAAAAGAGGAGTAATTTTTATGACATTATGGACTGCCTTATATATTAGTCAGTTAGCAAAACTCTTTGAGGTGACTGTAGGGTATTAATTTCCTATTTTAGAATTCTGAGAAATTTTCTGTGTAGAAACTTAATTGTTAAAAATATAAAATAAAATTTAGGGGTCACCGTGATTTTAAGAGCAAAACCTGAAATTGAAAATTTAAGAATTTTACAAAAAATGATACGGAATTTGAGGGGATAACTTTAAAAATCAATTACAGTATAGATTTGATCATACATGTGTTTTGTCATCATTATATCCCTTATAGATCATGTAGATACAAAATAAAATTTAGGGGTCATCGTCGAAATAATAGAGATGAATTACGAAAGGTTCATTTCTCTAGTGAAACTTGAATTTTTTTTTATTACACTTAAGGAATTATTTTATCAAGTTATCTCCCGTGAATAATTTCTTTGTTCTGTATTTATCACATCATCTTCGCTAGCCAAGGCTAGCTCCTGAAGATGAGAGGAGCGAATCGTAACCCTTGGCTCACATTTCTTAAGAAAGTGTTGTAAAAGAGATAAGGAATTAAAATTTCAAATAATTTGGAGCTTTCCTTTCATGTGAAATAAATATTTTGTTAAATTTCTTAATGAATGAAACCTTAATGAAAAAGTATTAGCCAAAATTAGCGGAATAATACCACAAATATAACAAATAGTTAAGATTTACATTTATCTATTTTGATCGACTCGCTAATCAGTATCCTCCGTTCTCAAAAAATATCTATTAGCCTCATCTGAAATTTCTCAGTATCAATTGTTTTTATTTATCTTATTAATATTATATTTATTCTAAATTGAGACAGTCTGTCCAAAATAGGGAGAGTATGCACATACGACAAATGTACGATCAGAGTTAAATCTGATACGTACTTGAAGATGCTAAAATCATGCGAAGTTTCAGAATATTATCTTAAGGGCGATACTGTTTTCACTGATGTTTCCGAATTTCTAAAAGTCAGTAATTTTGGCCATTGTATTGTAAGTAGAGTTGCGTAAATACAAAAGAACTTGACGTCAATGATAAATATTGGCAGATAACGAATACTTGATAATCTTCCATCGTAATACTTAACACATGTGAAAACATATTTATTTTGACAAAGTCGAATAGTCAATAAAAAATGAGTTATCATAGTAAATCTCTGATAAATTTAATCTTCTAACATTAGTTGCTTTGCTAATTAAATAAATCGATTAAATTGAAAGTATGTATATAAAGTACATATGTGTAGGCTATCTCTTATGCTTAACTGAAATATTGAATTTTTTTTAATCAAGTGAAAATTTACACCCTAAAAAATGAAGGGATTACAATATTTTACTATTATACAATATTGATACAAAGTTATGATGACATATTTATACTATCTATATTCGTTAAGTATGTAATGATACGGCACCGCCATTTTAGGTAATGAGATCACTACGCAGCGTAATAAAGGCAGTGTGCCAACCGATCAGATTTCGGCATACAATCAACGTATGTATCTCTCCTCACTAAACATCAATGATAATAATCACATGTTGTGTATATTAGTGTTGATTTGTGTAGAGTGGGCTAAAAAAAGGATTCGGGGTGATTGATCGACCACATGTAATACATGCTAATTACAGTTCCAAAAGAGGAGCAATGTAGTCATTTAGAGCAATTTAAAAAAAAAAGCCCCAGAACCAACTAGAACTTGTTTTTTATGTTCATTTCTATTGTTTTGAAAATATACAATATATAGAACATAGAACATAGAACATAGATGTATGTTCTATACAATATATATTTTTTAGTAAAATTTATGAAAATGTAAAACGTAAATAAATTTTGATAAAATATAGGAAATTTTGTTGGTCTCACCCCAAACATTGTCTTTGCTTCGGGTGATGTTATTGCTTTTCTTTTAAATTAAATGGGTATTCCTTTAAATCATTTGCCCCTCTTTTGGTAGTTCGTTCAGTTTCGGGATGTCGAAATAAGTAATAGATGCGTGTACTTTTAAGTCTTTTATTTCATTTTTGTTTTGGGTTTTCTTTTTTATTCCAAAAATAACATGGACCCAAATAAATCAATTAATATTTAAGTCATTCAAAGTACGTATATCAGCTTCTTTGCTCTTTAAATTTAATTTCAAATTGATCAAATTTGCGATTAAAATCGTTCTTTGTTTACCGGCCTGTCTAAATCACGCTAATGAGCTTACAAACTATTATACGAAGCAAGGTCCCTTTCAGGTTCCCCAAAACACCCACGAACTAATGCATCCATATTGCACTCATATAGTTTGAAACCTGAAACCACCGGCACACGAATCAATATGAGGTGTCAAGGGGAGTTGATAATTTAATCCATCACCGAAATTTCGTGAAAACATAATCCTTGATTATAACTATCATTACTTTTACAGGAAAACTTTCCAAAATCATTTGAGGTGAAAAATGTAATCCATTAAGTAAAATGATTGTATGAATAAAACACAAGTTCATATCCAATGTAATTAGTAGATAAGTATGTTAGATAGTAGGAAAGGAATATAGTTTCACTGCACACACTTGCATACCTTCTATATCACTTTTGGATAACTTCGACTGAAAGAAAAATCAGAAATATTGTTACGAGTTTTTCAAAATAAGAAAAGGGGGTGTGCATCAGAATAAAAAATCATATAGAGAGCTTAAATTTTAACTGCGTTTCACTAAAGAATTTTAAAACTTGTATCAGTAACTTCAGTCATAAATCGAAATAAAAGTCATTTAAAGTTAAATAACAAAATAACGGAGTTACAATTTACTTTCTGCATAGTGGCCATTTTGATAACTTATGCACGTGAAGTTATGTCACTTCAGTGCAGTTAAGTCATTAAAGGCATTCAGATCTCAAAAGCTGTATGAAAGCTTATACAAACAACCAAAAGAATATAAATTTATTTAAAGCCAATATCAGCAAAGGACATTAATTCAAATTGAAATTTAGTTTCAGAGACTTATTTGCAAATCTGATGTTCAAATTTGTGATAAGTAAAAAACATGTGATAAAGTTATGGTTCATAAAGGCTTTGTGAAAAAAAAAATAAGTAAAGACTTACCATTTTTTCGCTTGTTGGAGGTTGCCGTCGGACGTAAAAGTAAAAGTGAAGTCGGAAGACGGAATGATCGGAATGCCGTGTGTGTGCTGAACTGCAATGCGTCTATTTATAGGACGAGTTCATCTTTTCAGATAGGGGTCTCAGCATGATGCACATCATTAGCAAATTCTGCGTAATCAATATCTCTTATGATAAGCCCATCTGGACAACAGCTAATTAGACAGGATGTCATATATTTGTTAAATTTTCAGATTATCAAATATGCAAATATGATTAATGGTCAGCACACGCGCACTGTTACGTCTCTCCCTAGCCCTATCGACCCCATACTGGAAGAGTTTATTAAATCAAAATGTATTTTGGTTGAAATCTATACAGCAATAGAACAGCATGAAGTTGTTGCATATTACATTGAATCAAATTTTATTGTTTTCATTTAAATCTACATTTGGAAATTTTTGGAGCTTTGAACATAAAAGGAGAGACCGGGAGGTACATCTGACACCAGCTGAGGAGGGGTACATTGATTTGTTTGCAAAACAGATACAGATGTGATCAATTGTACGGTGGTGAAAAGCTAATCAGCATCACACCTTATTACTCTCTGACCATTGATATATGCTCAATATATGATTGAAATCTGTGAGAAATTCACACGACCTTCATACCTCCTTACACTTCTTATACTTCTGAGTTCAAAGTGATATTATTATATTTTTTTTTTAATTATAATACAAGAAAGTTAAACTGAGAGAAAAATACTGAAAAAAGACTAGAACCAAATGGTGCAGAAAGATGAATAAGATATCCCAGGGAAGATTTATATCGACCCCGGGACATGCAATGGTTTTTGTTGCTAAGCGTACCCCCTCCTCCCTCCAAAAAAGCAAGAATTGGCCTTCTTTCTGAGAGATTTGAATGGTATTTAGCAAAAAAGACAACTCAATATTAAACCACGCGGACCTCTAAGAAGACACCCCATGATTAAAATTCCATGTAAAATTTTACAATAACATAAAAAATGCCAGAACTTAAACATAAAAAGAATTGATGTTGAATAATATTTTGCTAAAGGGCTATCTACAAAATGATAAAGCACTGGTTATATCAAAATGTCAATTCCCCGCATTTGCATATTAGCTCAATATTGAAAATGAACACAAGATTGAAAAGATGAATCTGCTGTAATGGTTAGGGTTATGGTTCTACAAATCGGATAACATTATATTTAGAAACCGAGTGGTTGACAACAATTAGAAAGAAGAAGAAACAAAGAACACTCAATACATTTTATAAGAATATTCTATAAGATTCATGACAAGTTATATCCTGATTATTGAAATAATTGTCGAGCCCAGATAATATTGGAAGACTGTAGGATTCTAAGCTTTGAGACGGAGAAAATGCTTTTTTCCCTAGGTGTACACTATGAATACTAGTATACAGAATACAAAATTTTATTTGCCAAATCAAGGGCCCACAGGGGGCATATATATTACAATGATTAAAACAGAGTATATGAAAATTAAAAATACCGCATTACCATTCCTGATACATACCCCCCCCCCCCACAATACTATGATGATGGTTTTGGAAAGTAAAGTAGCCATACATTAGGTTCTCGGGACAATGAGATATATAAGTGTAGCTTTCTAAATGCAGTTCTGTTTGAAATTGATATCTAAAATGATCCAAAATGACGTTATAGATCCGCTTATATCTTTTTCGGGGTCCTTTGTATCAAAACGCAGGATCATTCCTACTAAATAGCCTCAAAATATTGATATTGATATTGAGATTGATGCTTTAAGTTCCAAATGAATTAAAGAATCCATAAACACGTTTGTACATTAATTGGAAACACAAAGAAACTATAAGGTCCATACACACACCCAAGAATACCCCAAAACACCAAAGGCATCCACAAGTAACAATAATAAAGGGTGAAATACACTAATTTAGAGTTACAAAAGGGATTTCTGTGAAAATAAAACATATAAATGAAAATGTATTACATCATTTCAGATTGTATTTTTTCGTATCATACACGCGATTAGTATACCAGAGCAAATATATAGCATACACCAACAACAAAATGCAGTTTTCTGTAAAATTTATTTAATTTATTTAAAATTGAAAATTTATTTCGCATTTTATGTTTCGTGCTTCCGTTAACTATTTCAAAGGACATAATATATGGTACATTTGTGTTTCAAATACTAGTATATGTACCCAGAACATATATAATATTAATTTTGTATTAAAGTTATCATGAGTTATCAAATTCCTTGGAAGTACACTCGAAACTGAGTCTTCATCGAATTAATCAGGTTTGTTGTCCCATCTTCAACCGTATTCAATAAAAACTTAAATGTGAGTTCCCAAACAATAAAATTCTTGTCGAATTTGGAAAAAAATGACAAAAATGGGGAAAATCGACTGAAATTACCCTTTTCTACAGAACACTATAAGCATAAGTAAATCAGCATTGACAAATATCAGCCAAATATTGTACTGCCATGCAAAACGATTTATTTTAATAAAGAATATGCATGCATGCATTTAAATGAGCACATGCATACATCAAAAACATCAAAAAAAATCTACAGATACAAATTATATTGTTTTTAAGACTGAGTGAACCAGAAAAGCTAATGTTAAAAATATGATGCCTTGGTCATCGGTAGAGAGGGACAGCAGCTGCAAAAGAGGACCAGTTACAACCCTTTCTATATAAATGTATAATGACTACAAAATTCATATGGTTTTCCGCAAGATCGTATCATTAAATCTATTATACACATTATTTTTTCATCCTTTTCGCAACCGATTTAAATTTTAATGCATTTATTTGTCATGTCATTGTGGGATGTAACTATCATTTTATTACAGCGAAAATGTTATTAAAAATGAAATCAAAATCTGTTATTTTTAACTTTTGTTCGCGTCCTTTAATATAAAGCAAGCAAAAGGGGGGGGGACACAATGCATGCATTTAGTCAGTCGCAATTTTATTTGGCATGCAATATTTATTTCAAGGACAGTCATGTTTATATCCAGTATTGTTTCTTTTCTTGGAATGAATTACAGTTACAGATGTTAACAACAGGGGTTTAACAATTGCGCATTTCGTACCACTTTTCTATGTACACTGACTGAAGTCATTCTATGCATTGAGTGGTCTCATTCCAAACAGGAATCCATCTATAACTTCTGAAATACACACGAAGAGCTTTCGAATATAAAAAAAAATATATATAATCTTGATAGAAACTCTTTAGAAAAACTCTATTTTGGTTTTATTAGACCTATTCTGGAATATGGAGGTGTAGTATGGGATAATTGTACAAAACAACAGTCTGATCTTCTTGAATCTGTACAGTATGAAGCAGCAAGAATAGTTTCTGGAATAGTTTTTAAGAATAAAAGCCCTGTCCTTGATAAATTGGAGTTCTCTATGTATCGTGTCCTTTTTTGTCACATGTACATTCACTCCATATCGTTTCATTTTTCCTATTTGCTGCAGAGTTTGTCTCTCGTGTTGTGTGGAGTCCGTTGAAAGTCTCCCCGTGCTTGAGATGTATGCTTTTATAATATTACAGTTATGGCGTGATTGTCCGTGTGAGAATTTCTCACACGTTTACTAATTCATTTACATTTTCAATTTGGCTGTTCAATATTTTCATTTTTACTAAAATGTTATAATCTGTACACAGGATCATTTTTGCCCTTTCAACCAAAGTTACACTGCAAGGTTTGCCTACATCTATATTTCGATATGCCCCGTGTTGTCTATCGATGTTGTTTTTGTCCTTATTTTTGTCTTTCGTCGGGCTACTTAATGACAAATATTTGTAGGCATACATTTCTCATTGACCGCTCCCGACATGTGTTGCTTCAATGACATATTTTAGCTGCGATCGATGTTGCTCAACATTTTTATTCTCTTCTTGTAACCTTGGTGCTTTCAGCTGGATAACCCTGAGCATCGCCCAAGTTGGCACTCCATGGCGGGTGGGGAGCAAGGGTGTGACCTTGATATAATTTTTGTCAAGAATACCGCTTAAGTGCACGCTAGGGGCCTTCTTGATCTCGCTTGAGGGGGTGAATATTGTTCACCTCTAGTTGAAGACCCTCAGGCGACATCAAGATGTAGACAGGAATAAAAGCCCTGTCCTTGATAAACTCTAGTTCTCTATGTATCGTGTGCGTTTTTGTCACATGTACATTCACTCCATATCCTTTCATTTTTCCTATCTGGTATATGAGAAAGGGTACATCTAGGGTAAAACTCTACAAAGAACTTGGCTGGGACTCCCTGCATAACCGAAGGAGAAAACAAAAACTTATCTTAATGTTTAAGGCAATGTAGGGAGATCTGCCAAAGTACATAACTGATAACATTTTTTCCTATTCTATTCCTGAACCAAACTATAACTTGAGAAATCCAAGGTTATTCACTACCCCGAACTGTCGAACCAAGTCATATAAGGATAGTCTTAGACTCGTGGAATAAACTAGACGATAGTATCAGGAATATTCAGTCACTATCTCAATTTAAGAATAAACTTAATGAAGATATCGACAAAATTCCTTGCTATTTTTCCTTCGGTTCTCGTCCCCAAAATATTTATCACTGCCAGCTTCGAAATGAAGTTAGCAACTTAAACAATCACTTGTATCAGTCTCATCTATCTGATAGTTCACAATGTGCTTGTGGGGATGAAACTGAGGACAATTATCACTATTTTTATGTCTGTCCTCGTTTTATTTTACAGCGAACCGACACCTTTTTCATTCACTTAGTAAATTTCAAGCCTTTATAAATACATATACTTTACTAAACGGGTCTTCAGATTTAACCATTGAGGAAAATATTGAAATATTTAAGGCAGTCCACCATTTCATATCTACTAGTAAAAGGTTTACATGATTTGAAAGATATGTCATGGTCTTAAGCAGCCCCCCCCCCTTGTTTTTTCTAATTTATAAAAATAAAACACTATTTGTTTATTGGAAGCTTAATGTCTTTTTGATGGACCAATTTAGTAAAATTTCCTATTTTCTAAAAATCAATTTACAAACTTGACCAAAATGTTTTAATCTGAATAACTATATCATACTTATTGTGTCATAAACAAACAAATATTATAAATCAGCCTTCCAAAATTTTTTTTTATATACAGAATATTGATAAAATCTGTTTACTTATATATGATATTATATGTATTATCATGTAAATTATGTATGTTTATATCCATGATCTATCTTGTATGAAGGAGAGGATTTGTATAGGCATTACCTGTAATCCAATCCAATTGTTTATGACAATAACATTTTTGAATTGAAATTGAAATAAAAAAAAGGATTTCTGCTTCAAAAATCATTTAAATTTCATATAATACTTAAGATATTATACTGTTAAGTTTTTAAACTGATATTTATTATTCAGATTGGCGCTGTTTGTAATTATCAATATCTAGTGATATTTGGAGGAACTAATTGATATTAAGTTTTTCACTCTTCAACATGCAGTATGTAAAAAGAGTCAGGGATCCTAATATCGGTTTTGTGTAAAGACAATCAATATAGTTTTTACTGATCAGACAGATAATAGATATATATGATTACATGTTAATTAGAAACAGTATCCAGCATGGCAACCAAAACAACCCCCTGCAGTATATTCTCGTCAGTCATGATGCAATTTATCTCTCTGCATTCTGACACAGTGCGACAGGAGATATACCGTATAACACATTAACACATTTAGAACAGAAATTGTTTGCGCAGAAAAATTGGCAGCTTTGCCGCCAGATGACATCGATTAATGGATAATTACATGTTTCTACAACGAAAATTCTGGAACTAGAAGCAAAAAAAAATCATTCCATCACATAAATTAAAAAAAAATCTAAATTTTCATCCTTTTTAGCGAATTTGTCAGGATATTGAATATGCGAATGTGGTAAAGACTTTGATTTGGGTGTATATAGTTGAAATACTCTGTGCATGAACCCCGCCCCTTTACAGTTTTCCTCTCGGAAATTTTTATTTTGCAGATCAGTTGTACATAAATGTGTGCATTTGATAAGGATTTCAATTTTTGTGTATTTTTGTGAAAATAAATACCACTGAATTTAGTCATTTTGGTTGATAAAGCAAAAAGGGGCACGTGGTTTGTCCATGGAACTAGTATTCCCACATTTGTCTGTTAGGGTGACCCGGGTAGGGTGACCATCTCTGCATTTATAAAAAAGGTATACAGTGCAGAGTAAGTATTTTGTTTTCTGTGAAGTTTTACTAACTTATATAATTAAGAATATGAATTGTTGAAAGTAACTTTATTGGCTCTATTGAATTGGTATTTTGAGGGTACATCCTTTTGATGTCCAACAGACACATATATCATCACTAAAACATCACTTTAACATTTATTTTTACTTTCACGAGAACCCTCTTTTAGTTTTAATTTTTTCAATGTATGGCGAAATTATTTATTTTTTATTTATTTATTTGATTTGATTTTATTTTATTTAATTGATTTCTCTATTATTATTTTTATTTTTTATATTGATACATAATTCGTAATAAAATTAAAAAAAAATAAAATGAAGTTTTGCACGCAGAGTAAAGAAGAAGGCAATGAGTTTTTACATTGGACCAAATATTAGACAGTATATTTCCCACTGGTGGCCATCTTGGATGAGATGCAGATATACCGGATACTGTTCTAGGGCACTGTCCAAGGGCCGGCCAAGGGCTATTCTGATTAAGTTTAGTACAAACTGGTACTGCATTTTCTGATAAGAATTTTTCGAAAGGGTTTCCAATCAAGTCCAGAGTTAAACTATATGACTATATGTCCCGACCTCTTGCGAACATCCTGAATATGATTCGAACCTATTGGACACTATTTGTAAAAGGACCACACAAAGGCTATTGTGACAAAGTAAGGTTCCAATTCGATTCAGCAGTGTTTGAAAAGATGTTTGAATTTCTACCACAGGGTCCAATGTTAAATTATGTACCAAGCTAGCGGCAATCTTGGATTACGTGTGAACATGTTAAACGGCGATAAAGTTTAGTCTAACTGGTTCACCAGTGTCTGAGGAGAAAACGTTTGCATGAATGGGTTTTCCCAAAGTTGCCAATGTAAAACTTGTGGCATCTTGGATTAGATGCGAATTTAGTAGAAACAAGTTTTCTAATTTTCCAGGTACTATTTTGATCATTAAGACAAGTTTATATTACCAATTGGCGAACTGTTTTCAGAGAAGATCTTTGAAACTGTTCGGATAGGGTCTAATGGTAAACTATGTTATCTTGCCTTGATGCGAACAGGCTTAAAACTGTCTTGAAGGGAACCACACAAGGACTATCGTGACAAAGTTTTGTACCAATTGGCTCAGTGCTTTCTTAAGAAGATGTCTGGGTGAAAAGATAACACTGGCTATAGGTGATCTGAAACGGGTTACAAATCCAACATGGTTAAATGAAGGACTTGAAAAATTTATTTTTGCGAGTTAAACTCTCTTATAGTCCCCTAAAAATAATAAAGTTACAATCTCTATATAACTCTCCACTCGTTTGTCGATAGATTATATGCATGTGTCGTACATTACCCACTTTTACATTGGCGGATCCAGGGGAGGGTTCCGGGGGTTGGAATCCCCTTTCCTGGAATATTTTCGAAATTTCATGCAGGATATAGGTAAAAATTGACAAAAATAGCAAAAAATATCGGAGCCCCCTTTTTAACCTCAACGGAACTCTCCCTTTTTGAAGGCTGGATCCGCCTGGGCTGTTATATGGATATCAATTTATTTCCAAATAATTTGATTTTATATCACTGAAGAGACGTAAGTTGTCAATAATAGCTATCTGCAATACTTAGAATTATTGCAACTTCAGTATTCAATTTTTTTTCACTCATCAATCCCTCTGGACAATAAAGGTCGACTTCGATCTCGGCATCGAAAACGCACATGAATATCAAAATTCCTTAAAAGATAAAACGACTAGTCCTGTTTTTGGCTAGAAATTTCTGTTTACCTACTTTTTCGCCATTCTATTAAATTGGTGAACTGAGTTTATGACACATATCTCAGAGCAGTTGACAGTTTCAATAGGCAATTTTTTCAGCTTTTTTTTCATCACCAAAAAGACATTACTACTACAGAATTTATTTTTGACCTTTACGAGTTGAAATTTAATACAGAGTATAGCATCGAAAATTGTGTCGCATAGAAATGTCAACACCTGTAACAGATAAGACAAATTAGTCACATTTTGACAATTTGAGCCTCAATTATATTGCTTTTTTTCTCAAATTTGAAAAGTTGAATAATGCTTTGCCAGTGCTTATGGCACGCCAAAGCCACAAAAATGAGATAAATAGCATTATCTCAGGTAATGCTATCTTATCTGAATTTTTGTGGTTTTGGTACACATTATCAGACATGTATTAGTCAGGTTTCCTCATTATCTCCTGATAAGTACTTTTAAATATTTTATACAAAGGTCTCTATGCAATCTATATGGTAATGATGTTTTATCTCAAGATAACATAGCATTATCTGTTAATACAGTTTTTTCTGCATTTTTGTGGTTTTGGCGTGCTAGTAAATGTATTATCTGTTTTCTAATATCAACCAATCAGACGTAATATCTGTTGGAAACTGTATTATCTGATTTATGTAACTGTATTATCTGATTTATGTTGAAAGCAATCAGATGTAGATAGATAAATTTCAATAGCTTATTAAATTTCAATCTTTTTAGATCAAATTATCTTTTCTGAAAAACTATGTAATAATTTTAGAATTGTAACATAATTTCTTTTCTTTTTCTTATCCATTTGCCATTTGTAACGAGTTTTGTAATATTGTGTGTATATATTATTCTGCATTTTCTCTTTGTCGTTGTAAAATAAGTTTATGTGAATAAAGTCTCGTCAATATATATTAAAAATTACAATATCACAATATAACATCATTAAAATTACCTGATTTGACATTCACTTACCTGTGATTGTTGCATGAATGTATATTCTATGAAATATACATACGAAATATACATGCAAGTATGACCTCCACGCAGAATTGAATACATGTAATTGTTTTTTAATTAATGTTTGCATAAAAACATACTTAAATGGATCATGAAAAAAATAAGTAACTGTCATGTAAATTTGAGATATATAATATATATTCTTATTATTTTTACCTTATCATATGTATGGAATGTGTATCTGCATGAGGCAGTCTTTTTGTTTGCACCTTTTGTGTTTATTTATCAAGATTACGTTGTTATTTATTTTTATAATATCAGAGGTTTAAGAGCTCTTGTGCGCTCATGTTTGCTTGTTAATTTGTACACGCTATGACTTTAAAAATACCACTTATTTACTTACTGGATGTTTAGATGAAATGGGGGGGTATGGAAATCTTTCAAACTTTTGTCTATTTCTTGCAGGATCTAAGCAAAGTCTGTTTTATATAGTAGTTTTACCATGCTAACTTTAATTAAACCTTAATTATTTATTTATTTATTATTCAAAGACGTCCGAGACCAGGAAGTAAACACTCGGATGAAAATAAGTGAGAAAGTTAACAGTGATAATGAATCTATGGAATTAATAAAATATATATTAAAGAATATTTCAAGTGTGCACTTTTCACATTTTTTAAATAATAAAAAGGGAAAGATAACTCTAATATATTCAACTTGGGTATTTATGTATAATGTAGATAATTGGAAATGGGCAAGTGGAATGAAACGTAGTGTATTCCGCCTGTCTACATGTTTCCTAAACATCGTCTAAAAGGGTAGAGCAAAATCAATTGCAACCCAATTAGTTTCTTACTCACCTTGAAGTTCTAGCGCAAAAAATAAAATTACTATAAAATCATTAACTGTGAATTATAGAAAACAAAATCAAATGACACAACAGACTTTACAGTGATTTAGATTAAATGCTTTGAAGCCGGGATGTTGATAATTGGTGAATTTCTACATTTATTTGAAAATTATTGCCTCCATTAATTTCAGAAAGTGCAACTGATTTCTTTATCAGCGCGGGTTATTGGGTTAAAGTTTTCAACCAGCAATAACCATGCCTCGGATTAAGATGAAATCAAGACATTTGGAAGACCATAAATCGAAAGAGGTATAATAGCTGATGAAAACATATAACCTGAATGTGCCTGTGTGTGAAAGATTTTGTTATGTCCGAAAGGGTCCTGTGATTAGGCCAATAAAGGATTTGAATTTGAATTTGAATTTATAACCAAAATGATTAAAACTGAAAGTAAATCGTTACGAAAGGTTTAAAACTGATCGGCGATTGGCTTAAGTTTTCAACCAGCCTCATGTTAACCAAACTAGCCAAAGATTAGCCACAGTGCAAACACAATTTGTACGTATTGTGAGCTTTGAAATGCTACAATATAATTTCAGTTATATAGTGTTATGGTAACTTTATTGTTGTAAATACTTTGACAATTGGGGATCTTTTTATTTACTTGAAATTATTGCCTCCGTTGAGGCGTTCAGAAATTGCGACTGATTTTAAAAATCATCGCGGATTATTGGGTTGAAGTTTTCAACCAGCAAAAACCATGCCTCGGATTGACCTCATTGGCAATGGTACTGCCACTGCGCAAAGCTAGAGAATGATTCGTATTTTGAACATTATAATGCAACAATTCTATTTCACTCCTATGGTGTTTTGGTAGTTTTATTCTTTGCAAATATTTTGTTGCTAGTAATTTTTTGTTATAGTTGAATTCAAGGCACGTGCAATAAATTTCTTGCAATTATAATATTTTGTTTGATGGACGAGAAATGTACATTTCGCTGTAAGAAATCAAACATGAGCAACTACCATATACAAGTCACTTAAAATGAAGTCAACATTAGTATGCAATTAAAAGAAAGATAACTCTAAACAGATACCTGGCAATGGGATTAATAGTAAAATACCGAAGTTACTGTGAATTTATTTTCTGCATATGCACATTTCGACAACTTATTTCTTCAGTGCAGATAAAATCTAAACGTTTGGAAGACCATAAACTCAAAAATGTTAAAAACTGAGAGAGGACAAATAACCAATAAGATCTAGATGTAAAGCCAAAATCAGCTAAGGACAGGGCTTTGCAAGAGGGAGATACTCCTTAGTTTTCAACAAAATTTACAAAAATTTGGATATTGTAAGGTTCCAAATTGAATCGGCTTTCAGGTCGTTACCGAAGTACTGTCTACTGGACTGGTGAATACCCCCGAACAGATAAGTCACACTGACTTTATAACTATATACTATAAAGTATTGAAGCTGGGGTCTTGTTTCTTAATTTATGTGAATTATTGCCTCCCTTTGAGGCGTTCAGAAATTGCGAATCAACGCAGGTTCTTTGGTTGAAGTTATCAACCAGCTATAAAATGCTTCGGATTAACCTCAGTGGCCATTGTACTGCCGCTGCGCAAAGCTAGTTTGATACGTATCATGGCTTTATTATGCAAAAAAAAATCGATTTCACTCCTATGGGTAATGAAAGTTTTATTCATTGCATATAATTTGTTGCAATACAAAAAAGGAAGGGAAACGGGGAATGTGTCAAAGAGACAACGACCCAAAGGGGAGTAATAACAACTCAAAGCCACCATAAGATCCTCAATGAACGGTGAGGAAACCCCACACCCAACGGCAGGTCGGAGTCAGCCAAACCTTTTCCCCTACTAGTTGAATAAAAAGCATTTTACTACATTTCTTGCAATTAGTGTATATTGTTTGAAGGACGAAAAATGTATATTTCGCGGTAAAAAATAGGTTATGAATGACTTCCACATATCAGGCACTAACGTGATATCGGATGTAAAAGGAATATGCTAGACAGGGAATGAGATATAGTTAACTGCTGCGCCAAGAGCGCATGATACGACAGTCCACTGTCAAATCGAACTTCATGGCATTGTTGGACCACAACAAAATTTTGATTGAAAAACAAAATCAAACAGAATATGTGCCTTACCAAGATGTAATAATTAACAAATATCAAATTAAATTTCACAAAGTCCAAGGGCCATAACTCTGTATGAAATCAACCAACCAGAACCAAATTCCAACTTGATCTGTAACTCGAATAATTCTGCGCCCTCTAACGGCTGATCACCTCTCGAGGGCTAGACTGGTTCTCTCCCCTTGCTCGCTTCGTCAAGCCTACGCCACACGTAGGCTTGACGAAGCGAGCAAGGGGAGAGAACCAGTCTACTCTCGAGGGCTTGAACTCGTCACATGTTAAAAATCCTTCAGCTGCTCTCTGAAATAGGTGACCAATCAGCAAGCTTTAAATTCGTGAGTCTGCGCATTAGCACATGCCGTTTGTTTACAAACATAGAAGTTGACGAAGCGATGTTTAGTTAGGTGACAAAATATTTGTTAAAATTCGAAAAACTGCAAATTAATTTATTTTATTAATCTTAAATGGAAAAAACACATTTCATGTGCTGCATATGGACGATCATCGACAACGGAAAAGAGAAAAAAAATATTATTTATAATTAAATATCCATGATTCATAGCTCAATCAAAACATCCGGTTGAAGGATTCCACAGGTGTATGCATTCAGGCGTTAATGGAGCGATCGTAGCGAGTGGAATATAACGACTGAATTATTCGGGTTACTTGATCTGTATCTCACCTAGATATACTCACATACCAAATATGAAATTAATATGTCAAGCGATTAAAGTAAAAAACTCCCGAAACTTATATTTTTCAAAATTTCACGGAGTCCAAGAGCCATAACTCTGTACAAAATCAACGGACCGGAACCAAATTCGAACTTTTAGTAATTATGTCAAAATTTCCCAAATTGTTCACTATAATTGGTAAAATAAATGTAAACAAAGAAATATTGCCTGAATATACGTATCTTTCATAGGTGAGACTAAAATAAAACATGAGTCATTGGTTTTATGATTGGTTTAGTAAATCAAACATCTGGTAGATTGCTGTTATAATATCAACTTGATGTATGAAAAAATTAGAAATTTACAAAAATTTTCCCATAGGGTCCAATGTTAAACTGCAGTGGCGGCCTTTACTGGATTTATGATCAATACTAAAATCATATATATATATATTTGTTAATCATATATATATAATGACCATAATGACACCATGCTTAGCTCATACCGACTTGATGTATAAAACGGTGTGTGGATCGTATTGCAAGGCAATACCAAGTCCCTACCGGTAGAACAAGGCTTCATTAAACTAGCAAAAGTGGTAAAATTTGGTTTCCAAGTCAAAGGCCCATAATTCCTTAAAAAATCAGTGGACCAGAACCAAACTTATACTTGATCTGTAACTCATTAAGGTAGACTCACATACTAATTATCAGATCAATACCTACAACGGTTCAGAAAAAAGTGAGGAAAACTGACATTTCTAAGTCAAAGGCCCATAACTCCGTCAAAAATAAATGGACCAGAACCATACTTAAACTTGATCTGTAACTCATCAAGGTAGACTCACATCCAAATATCAGACGTAACTCATCAAGGTAGATACACATCCAAATATCAAACCTGCAACGGTTTACAAAAAAAGTGTGGAAAACTCATTTTACTAAACTGAAATTTTTTAAGTCCAAGGCCCATAACTCCGTCAAAAATCAGTGGACCGGAACAAAACTTTCACTTGATCTGTAACTCATCAAGGTAGACTCACACACAAAAAAATCAGATCAATATCTGCAATGGTTTAGAAAAAAGTGCGGAAAACTGATATTTTACTAACATTTTCCAAGTCCAAGGCCCAATAACTCCGTCAAAAATCAGTGGACCAGAACCAAACTTAAACTTGATCTGCAACTCATCAAGGTAGACTCGCATACAAAATATCAGACCAATATCTGCAAAGGTTTAGAAAAAAGGTACAGAAAACTGATGTGGGACTAACAGATGGACAGACGGACGGACAGAGCGCAAACCTAAAGTCCCCTTCGGCCATCGTCGGTAGGGGGCTAATTAGCAATTTACAACATTTTCCTAGGGGTCAATGTTAAATTAGAAGTGCGTTTTTGTCCCCCCCTCCAATACATATCTTCCTGGATGTGTTTTGTATCTTTATATGTTGCCATTGCATTTGAATACTACAAAATACTACTTATCAAAATTCTTTATCAAAAAGGGGCATAACTCCAATAAAAATTGGCCAACCAATCCAGTCAGACAATATGCACAAGTAGGCATGATGGTCAACAATTCTGTAAAGTTTGGTTGAAATCTGATTGAAAATGTAGGAGAATTGGCGTCCTGATGGACAGAGACGGAAAAGACAAAAACAAGAGGAGGGACATAATTAAAATCTGCAGTGGAAGCAATCTTGATTTATGATCGGTACTAAAATCATTCATTTGTTTATTGACCATCATGATACAATGTTTTGTTAATATCGACTTGATATATGACTGTTTTCAAGAATTTGCAATTTATAACATTTCCCTATAGGGTCCAATGTCAAACTTAGATCTGCAGTGGTAGCCATCTTGGATCTATGTTCGGTACTAAAATCATCCATTTATTTACTGACAATCATGTTACCGTATGAAATGATTAACCTCATGTTCTATTTTTAGTAACGGCGGCCATGTTGTTTTGTATACTGCATATCCTGGTGATGATTCGAAATTGACTATATTGCGGGTATGCGGGCATGCGGGTTGCGGGCATGCGGGTATGCGGTCATGTGGGTATGTAGGCATGCAGGCATACTTGAATGTGGCTATTGGTAAATAATTTTATATTATATTTTATATATATAATAATAATATATAATATTTTGAAATGATGAAAGAAATCAAACACTTAATAATTTACATCACAGATTGCAATAATTGCACACAGAAAAGAGGATGTATTAATCACTCATTTGATGATGGTTTTAAAAGAAGTAGACTATATCTAGATATATATGTATATCTATGTCTCTTTGACACATTCCCTGTTCCCCTTCTTTTTTCTATACCCTGTTTACATCTATATAATGTCCTTTATCTGTGATGTGTATTGCAGTAACTTGTTTCCCATTACTTAATACCAGACTTGTAATTTTTACAAGAGATTATCACTGATAAGTTTTTTTTATGTATTGTACTTTTCACTTGTGTTTACATAAGCTAGTTTGTTGATATTGAGGTGACTTTTTAATGTTTTTCGATTTGTCAGTGTTGAAAATGTCAAGATAGTTATCTCAAAGTATCTGAGGTCCAGTCAAACCCATTTTTTCAGGGGAGTTTTGTTTAATATTAATATGAAGTTACTGCAACATTGGTAAATTTCAATACAAAACTCCTTTGTTTGAAATGGTACAATTCATATGACATTACTAAAAAAAATCCATGCTACAGAAAAACAAGATGTCTGAAGAGGAAAACTATGAGCCTTAAAGTTGAAGTGAACAAAAAGATATATAAGTCGGTAAGCCTTTTTTCATATTGTGAAAATGAAAAAATGATAATAATAATAATATAATGAAATGACTGTACTTTTTATTCCATTAAAAGCTCCCATTGAAATACAGAATTTAAAGTTACATGTTCAGATCCACAGTGTAACATATTCTTCATTTTAAGTTCTAACATTCGGTTGTTTGAAATAGCATTGTGTATTGATAGAATTGCTCATTCTCACCATGCTCACGAACCTGAGAATTGTATGACTGCATTTCTTAATATTCTGTCATAAACCGATGCTCGTCTCTTACCGAAAGTAAGTGCATGAGAACTGAACTTTTGAAAATTAGTTTTGAAATTACATGTCTTTAATTTCCGCATGATTGCTTGTTTTAAATATTTAGGGAGTGGTTATTTAATTTTCGGAAAAGGGGTGGTGGTGTTTTTTTTACCCCTGGACGGAATATTTGATTTTGCATCAAACGAAAAATAGAATTTTTCTTTTTTAATGTAAAACTAGTTTTTTTTTCATAGAAACCTTTTTTTATTTATGACATATGTAGACAGAATTTATTTCTACTCTTGCAAAATAGATTATTTTTCTTCTAACTAAACAGGAAACAGAAAGTTTTTTTAAGGTGATGGTCCCTTCCAAAAACGTATCCGACAAGTCTGTACCTCATACAAGATGATCGGCAGCGGGGAACATAGTTTTAACATTGGACCCTATGGTCCCTATGGGAAAACAGATTAAAAGATCTTCTTCACAGAAACTGCCATTCCAATTAGAATCAAACTTAGTCAAAATGGTCCTTTGATGGTCTCTTCCAAAAAAAGGTATCCGGCAGGTCCGTACCTCATCCAAGATGGCCGCCAGCGGGAACAAAGTTTTAACATTGGGCTCTATAAAAAACATTAAAATATCTTATCAGAAACTACTAATCCAATTAGAACCAAACTTAGTAACAGTGGTCCTTAGATGGTCCCTCAAAAAAAAAGTATCTTGCAAGTGCGTCCCTCATCCAAGATGGCCGCCAGCGGCGAACATAGTGTTAACATTGGACCCTACGGGAAATACATTCAAAGATCTTCTTAGAAACTACTAGAATAATTAAAACCAAACTTAGCCACAATGGTCCTTAGATGGTCCCTTCCAAAAAAGGTATCCGGCAGGTCCGTACCTCATCCAAGATGGCCGCCAGCGGGGAACATATATGTAGTTTGAACATTCGACCTATGAATTTTAAGGGGAACTCCTGTCCAAATTTTTATTTGAATTGTGGTCTGATATTGGTTGTAATGGATGGAGCACTCAGTTGCTTTGGAAACCAGACCAGAAAACTGAAATTGTAGAGAAAAAAGTATTTTGTAAAAACATTTTATTTATGATTTCAGCACTATGTATAAACTAGATAACAAGGGGGACCCCTGCCCATTTTAAAATGTTGGTCTGTTATTGGTTGTTATAAATGGCGGAGCTTTCGGTTGCCATGGAAGCCAAACAAGAAAACTGAAATTTTAGAAAAAAAAGTATTCTGCTAAATTTTATGTTTTGTTTTCTGAAATATGTAAACACTAGTTAATAAGGAGACCCCCTTTTTGAAAGGGGCTTCTAATGTTTTGATTTTGGCAATAATTATTGCATAAATCATAAGGGAAACCCCTGCCCAAATTATTTTTGAAAGGTGGTCTGAAATATTTCGAAATAGATAACACATTCAAATACTTTCTGAAACAACTTATCCAATTAGAAAACAATGGTACATTGATGGTACCTTAAAAAAAAAGTTATCCGGAAGGACCACACCTCATCCAGTATGGCTGCCAGCATTAAGAGAGTTTATATTGGATTCCACTAAAAGAATTAGGTCTCTGAAACCACTTATCCCATTAGAACTAAACTTGATCACAAAAGTCCTCTGGTGGCCCCTTCAAATTTGCATTTGGCATGTCTTCATCCAGTCCAAAGTGTCCTCCAGCAGGGAACATAGTTTAACATTGGACCCTATTGGAAATGCCTTTTGTGTCAGCCATGGTCCAGGTGAGCGAGGGTTAGGGTTAATAATATGTAATATAATATGCAAAATTAAAGTTTGTAATAATTCAGGTGGAATGTCTTTCAGGAATTCCACCCTAGATAATGAAAAAGCAGTATTAATGCAAGATATCTTATTACATTTAATGGCATCATGGTACAAATAAAAAAGGAAATATCTTATATATCTTGCATCATTATTGAAAGAAGTTTAAATGAAGTATCCCTAGGCTTAACTTTTAAGCAAAAAAAATATTTATGTAACAAATTTCTTGTACAGCTTGAGTTATAATAAACCAGAGGAAATATTTTGGCACGTTATTTAAACTTTGTTTTATTGATACCATTGGCGGATACAGAAAGGTGGTTCCGTGGGTAGAAATACTGAAATTTTTTTTTGAATTAAGTGAAATTGACAACAATTGCAAAAAAAAAACAAAACAAAAAACAGACTGGACCTTTTTCCAGAACCAGAAAATCTACTCGTCTATGAGAAAGTTCTAACCTTAACATTTTTTGTCTTATGTAATTCATTCATTTTTTGTTTTATTTTATTAATACTGACAACAGAACTGAAAAACTGAGAATAAATATGAACAAAAAGAAATGAGAAATGAGAAAAATAATGAGATCTCCCATTTAGACCCTCACCGAATGCAGTACTTACTAAATGCTATCAAGTACTTTAATGTTATTCCATCACTTTACTTCCGCCGTGCGCGGTCCCGGCTGAAGAATAGGCCCGCAGCATCCTCTGAGCTTGGAGTATGAGCCATCCTAACAGAGGACCCCGAGGGAACCCCGGGATATAGAAATAGGACCCAGTATCTCCGGCTTGCGGGGTGTGACCCCTCCTAAACGGAGGCTGACCCCGAGGGTCCCGGGATATAGAAATAGGACCCATTCCGTGGTTGTGCGGGATTAATAAATACACAACCCATCTTTCGGATGGGATGTAAACTCAGGTCCACGTGTTGGGAGAAATGCCACGCTTCCTGCACGTTAAAGAACCCTTGTAGCAAGCTCTTTTTGGGGTGGTCCGTAGGTGATCGGCTACAAGGCTAAATTCCCCGCCCTTGACGATTTCACCCTACTTTTCCAGTGGCAGTCAGAATTTCCCGTCCCATGGCCCTTTCCATACCCCAAAGTGATTATTTATCAACAAACTTGTTCTCGTCTTGATATAGCTGAAATATTGCTGAGTAGACGTTAAACAATATTCAATCAATCAATCAATCACTTTACTTTGACACTCTCTCTGAAAATTGCACATGTGGTATCTGTTATTGTAAGCTACGTTTTTTTTTTCATTAACAATCACCAATGACCTAAAACCATTATACATGCCCGTAGACCCCCAAGCCTGCAGACCCGCATGCCCGCATACCCGCAGACCCGCAAAATAGCTACTCTGTGATGATTCAGGTCAAGTTTGGTTACAACTTAGAGAAGATTTTTTAAATTATTGAAGGACGGACAGATGGATGGATGCAAAGTGATGGAAATACCCATATGACTTTTAGGCCAGGTGGGCTAAAAACCAGCCAAAGCCTTCTTAACTCGCCTTGTTGAGCAACAGTCTCTACTCAGTCGGGGATCCATATGTCGGAAATTGCAAATATATACGCAGGACATGTTTGACAAAGAGATTGGCATTGAAAATGTTCTTGGTTTTGATTATTTTTGTTACATACGGATCATGTCAGTAAATGGGTATGGACTAGAATAATTCCTCCTAACAAGTTGAGTTGCTCATGCGTAAAAATGAATATCAAAGACAGCATTCTAATCATCTTGCAGCTTTCATCCCAAAGATTCCAATATGGTTGCGAGCCACGTCGGTATTCAACCACTCTTTCTAAACAAGTCGCTCATGCATAAAATACTACTACCAGTTTAGGTCACAGACAGCATCCGAATCATGCATTGCAGCTGTCATCATGTATACTAATATTGTTGATCAAGGAAATCTGTGTAAGCATGAATGGACTTTTAACCCTTCTATCTAACCAAGTCACTTTTCAATTCATTGCAGATATTATCCAAAGATGCATCATGTATACAAATGTGGTTGATGTAGGATTTGTCATCAAGCAGGAATGGACTTGCCAGTCTACCTATAAGATGTATTAGCCTAAGGACACAGACTCTAGGGGCATCACATTGTAAAAAAAAACCCAAAAGGCGAGCTAAAAATGAAATTTGCCCGCCTGCCCATAACTTGAAAGATTGATTGAGAATCTATGATTCCTTTTACCAATAGACAGCAGATGCCAAGTGATGACAAAAGCAAACATTGCGTCTTGCTGCTCTCTTATCTTTACACTTTTTGTCTGTTTTATTGTGTTAGAAATGGCAAATAGTGATCAAAGCACATTTATAGTAAACCTCGTTATATTGCCACCTTTCTGGGACAGGCAAACTTTTAGCAATATGCAAGGGTGGCTATATATTGAGGGAAAAAACGCATTAAATTTTTAATATAGTGAACTTCTCATTTTCTCACATGTTGGCATTCCACACCAAATATGTTACAATCTGATTAAAATCAGATCTCTCACTTGCTCCCCTTTTCTGATATGTCGCGGCGTCCTTTAATCAGATTGAATATGCTATTGTTTTGCCTGTAGTTTTTACAGCGATTTTGTCAACAGAGAAAAAGAACAAGAGGCTCTCAAGAGCCTGTATCGCTCACCTGGGTCATGGCTGACACAATAAGTCAAAATAATCCCATCGTTTAACGGTCTCATTTTAAGTTTGTTGATAGACATTGATGTTATATGATCCCAAATTAAACAATGTTCCCCATTGGCAGGTGTTTTTGATGGGGCGTAGACCAACTGTCACCTTTCTTGAAGAAGACCATATAAGGATCATCGTGCCTCACTTTGGTTCCAATTGGCCTAGTATTTGCAGTGGAGATCTTTGAATGATTTCCCATGAGGTCCAAGGTTAAATAATATGCGTGGCCCTGCTGCCTGCCATCTTGGATGCTATTCGGACATGCCGGACATATTTTACGGAGGGGACCAAGTAAGGACCATTGTGATCAAGTATGATTCCAATTGGCCATGTACTTTCATAGGATTGATTGATTGATAGATTGAATATTGATTAACGTCTACTCAGCAATATTTCAGATATATCAAGACGAGAACAAGTTTGTTAATAAATAATCACTTTGGGGAATGGAAAGGGCCATGGGACAGGGAATTCTGACTGCCACCGGAAAAATAGGGTGAAATCGAAAAGGGTGGAGAATTTAGCCTGGTAGCCGATCACCTACGGACCACACAAAAAAGAGCTTGCTACAAGGGTTCTTTAACGTGCAGGAAGCATGGCATTTCTTCCAACACGTGGACCTGAGTTTACATCCCATCCCAAAGATGGGTTGTGTATTTATTAATCCCGTACAACCACGGAATGGGTCCTATTTCTATATCCCGGGGTTCCCTCGGGGTCAGCCCCGTTTAGGAGGGGTCATACCCCGCAAGCCGAAGATACTAGGTCCTATTTCTATATCCCGGGGTTCCCTCGGGGTCCTCTGTTAGGAAGACTCATACTCCAAGCTCAGAGGATGCTGCGGGCCTATTCATAAGCCGGGACCGCGCACGGCGGACTTTCATAGGAGAAGATCTTTGAATGTGTTTCCCTATAAATGTCCAAAGTTAAAACCACGTTCCCCACTGGCGGCCATCTTGGATATGATGTGGACTTGCCGAACACATTTTTAAAAGGGGCCACCTAAGGACCACTTTGACTAAGTTTGGTTCCTATTGGCCCAGTATTTTCAGAGAAGAAGATTTTTGCAACATTGTCCAATTTTGGACAAAGTTCCCCACTAGTGGCCATCTTGGATGAAGTGCAGATTTGCCGGATACAATTTTTCAACGGGACCAACCAAGGACTGTTGTGACTAAACTTGGTTCCAATTGCCGCAGTGGTTTCAGAGAAGAAGATCTTTGTATGCTTTGCCATTGGATCCAACTGCGTTCCCTGCTTGTGGCCATCTTGGATATGATACGTACTTGCCAGACATTTTTTTTTAAAAGGGGCCACGGACCATTTTGACCAAGTTTGGTTCCAATTGGCCCAGCAGTTTCAGAGAAGATGTTTGAGTGTAAAATTTTCGACAAACAGACCACAACACAGTGATTGCATATCCAGTTTAATACAATAGTCAATGCATTTTATGAAGCCAAGATGCAAGTACAGATGATAATTGCATGATAGGCAAGCATAAATTACTATAACTAACTGGGAGATGTTTAACGTCCTTGACTACCTTTGAAAGGGGGTGGGGGGGGAGGGGGTCTGATCCCGGAATCCCGACTTTATTTTTTCTAAATCCCGAAATCCCGAACTACAAAGAAACTTAAAGACTGATGAAATCCCGATTCCCGGTGAATAAATTTCCCGAAATCCCGGGCTTAAATCATAAAAATCCCGAAATCCCGGGCTTAAAAACATCCAATCCCGACATCCCGAAAAAGGTCCCCCCTCTTTGAAGGTCTCGCACGGTCGATAAGCTACAGAATCAGAATATTTCTTATTACCAAATTAGGGCCCCAGGAGGGCAGGATACATCAAACATTTATACAGTATTACAGAAAACGGTATAAACAATAAATAACAATTAATAATTATAATAAAAATAATAAATAAAGGCATATTAATGCACGTCTGCCACAGATGCACTTCATACTATGAAAAATTGAGTAATATTAATAACATACCCGTGCATTTGGATAAAAAAAAATAAATAAATGAAAAATAAAACGCATTCACATACAGAACAGAATGTAGCAGGCACCATGAGACGATGCACAGGGGGGATTTTTCCACCGTGCCTGTGGCAGTCTGCCTATGATGGTTACATAGATCTAGCAATCATACCGATAAGAACAGCAACAAGTTAAAGGAAATAAAGATATAGTAATGGACGGTGCCATATGATATTTATATCCAACCATCTAAAACCTGTGGCATATAATAGAGAGAGAAAAAGCAAGAGGTCAGACAGCGTATAGCCTGCAAAAAGTATCAAGGGACGGTGCCATAAGGAGAAAATACATTCTTATACTTACTGCAGGCCACACAGTTTTAACCAAGATCACTACAATCTTAAGGTAATATAGGCAACTTGCAGAAAGCATCAAGGGACGGTGCCATAAGGAATAAACCTGCTCATACTTAATGCATGCTGTCCAGAAACCAATACAAAAAAAAAACAAAAAAAAAAACAAACAAACAAAAACAAAAAATTATGTAAGCACAACAACAAGTATCAAGGGATGGAGCCATAGTTATTATTAACAAGATAATAACAATCTCATACTTTGTGTAGTGCAAACAGGGACCCTAAAATAAAACATTCAATGTAGGCTAGAGAAAAAGGGAATCATGCTACCTATTGCACACTGGGTGTTCAGATACCAGCTTTCAACAGAAAAATTCACATAGCTGTAAGTATTTTAGGATCTTCACAATATATATTTATATACAACTTCAGGCTCTCAAGAGCCTGTATAGCTCACCTGGTCCACGACTGACATAAACTGCAGCCTAAATTACTCATTTGCTAGAAGTTTCAAAGGAGAAAATCTTTGAACGTGTTTTCCCAATAGGGTCCAATGTTAAACAATGGTCCCCGCTGGCGGCCATCTTGGATGAGGTGCAGACTTGTCAGACATAATTTTTTAAGAAGACCATTAAAGGCCTATTGTGACCAAGTTTGATTCCAACTGACCAAGTAGTATCAGAGAAGAATGTCTTTGAATGTGTTTTTCCCATAGGGTCCAATGTTAAACTATGTCCCCCGCTGGAGGCCATCTTGGAATACATGCAGACTTACCAGACACATTCATCAATAGGTACCGACTATGGACAGTTGTCACCAAGTATGGTTCCAATTGGGCAAGTAGCAGTTTCCACGGTAATTTAAAGCCCCACTATCATTTACAACCCATTTCAGACCATCATTCAAGAAAAAATTTGGGCAGGGGTTCCCCTTATAATTCAGATAATGCATATTGCTGAAATCAAAACATTCCAAGTCCCCGTTTCCATAAAAATTTTTGGCAGGGGTTCCCCTTAATAATCTAGTTTAAACATATTTCTTATATTGTGAAGAAAACTATGAAGCACAATACAACAATCAAGCTTACATTATAAGTTATACAGTTGAACTTCAGTCTCTCAAACTTTGGTAGCTGGAACACCACCAATATATTGAACTGTATTTAAAAGTCTGATCATGTTTTACTATATTTTTTTGTTTGGCTTTTTTGACAAAAAACATTCTTGCTAAGGACCACTTTCGACACCAGTTTTGAAGTCAAAACATCATTTTGTAAATGGCGGGCAATGACATTTTGAAGTCACAACATCAATTTCTATTTGGAAACCAAATTTCATTGAAATTGGACAATGTTGAATTTTCCCGCCTTTTTTGGTGGCCATTTTGAAAATGGCATTCAACGAACAATTTTCAACATCAGTTTTTGAAGTCGCAACATCAATATCTATTTGGAATCCAAATTTCATTGAAATCGGAAAATGTTGAATTTTCCCGCCTTTCTTGACGGCCATTTTGAAAATGGCGGTGAAAAAACAATTTTCAACACTGGTTTTGAAGTCGCAATATCAATATCTATTTGAAAACCAAATTTTATTGAAATTGAACAATGTTGAATTTTTCCGCCTTTTTTTTGGCTGCCATTTTGAAAATGGCGGTCAAAGAACATTTTCAACACCACTTTTGAAGTCAGCACAGCATGGCAAACATTTTATCAATTTACACTTAACCTTCATCTTCTATAGTTTTGGAAATAAGCCAAAATATTAAAATTTTGAAAATTCTGTGAAAAAAGGGCAGTAACTCCTACAAAGGTTTTTGGATTTTCTCCAAAATTTCAGGGTGGGTAGATCTTGATATGCTGAACATTTTTGCGGTTTTAAGTTGACCTCTATCTGCTATAGTTTCTTTGATAAAAAATTAAAAATATAAAAATTTTGAAAAATTTCCGGAAAAAGGGCAATAACTCCAAAACTGGTAATCAGATTTTCTTCAAAATTGCAGGGCAGGTAGATCTAGCCGTGCTGATCACTTTCACTCCGTCAGATTTTGGATATCTGTAATGGTTTTCGAGTTATTTGCCAAAAACAGCAATTTACCCTCTATGTGCTATTTTTAGTAACGGCAGCCATGTTGTCTGGTCCTCGGACTAGTCGAACACAATTTTGAATCTAGATACCCTGGTAATGATTCAGACCAAGTTTGGTTAAAATTGGCCTGGTGGTTCCAGAGGAGAAGATTTTTGAAAAAGTTTAAGACGGACGGACGGACGCCAAGTGATGGCAATAGCTCACATGGCCTTTTAGGCCAGGTGAGCTAAAAATGATAAAGATGTGAAATAAGTTAAGTTTATGGAAGTATTTTTGCAAAAAAATGTAAAAATTTTTTGCTCTTGATTAGGTAACAATTTTTTTTTTTTTTTTTACTAAAGTGATAGCAGGGAATTTCTCTAAAATTTAAAAGGGAAAAGTAAACTAAAGAAGATTTGAAAACAGAATTTAAAGGGAAATAACCCATTAACCGTATGGCATTGAAAAAAAATTTTTCTTAATTTTTTGGGTGAAAAACAGTCAACAACTTCTACACAGGCATTTGGATTTTCTTCAAAATTTCAGAGTATGTAGATCTTGATTTCTAATAAACACTTCACCTCTATCTGTTACAGTTTTTGAAATAAAAAATAAAAAATGCACAAATTTTGAAAATTTTACGGAAAAAGGGCTGTTACTCTGAGACGGGTTTTCCGATTTTCTTCAAAATTGCAGGGCAGATAGATCTCGGCGTTCTGAACAATTCTACCCAGTCAGATTTCTGATATCTGCAACGATTTTCGAGTTATTTGCCAAAAACACAAATTTACCCCTATGATCTATTTTTAGTAACAGCGGCCATGTTGTTTTGTCCTCAGACTAACCCAAGACATTTTTTAAACTACATACACTAGTGATGACCCAGGCCAAGTTTGGATTAAATTGGCCCAGTGGTTTCAGAGGAGAAGATTTTTGAAAAAAGTTTATGACGGACGACAAGTGATGGCAAAATCTCACCCCGACATAGCCAGGTGAGCTAAAAAGCACTGACAAACCCAACTTCTGATTGTGTGAGGTATGGTAACATGCTTACTCTACCGTGCACCTGATGATACCTCCAATTTTCTGTAAAGGTTTGCACTGCTAGTGCTCTAGTTTTTTTTTTTTTCTCTGGGGAATCATCTCAATTTGTGTTAAATCTGACTTGCTTTTTTATTTTGGATTTTATAACTTTGCCTTTGCCGATATATTACAAAGATATGCTACTTTTTGAAAACATGTGGTGGACACGTTGGAGCTGCACTTAATGAGGGGCAGAAACATAGAAAGCTGCCACAGCCTGCTAAGCTCACCTTGTTGCACAGCATTGTCACATGTTGCACATGTCAGTATACAGGAATAGACTATAACCGCTCTTTTTAACAGATTCAGTCATACATAAAACTGCATCCAAAGCATTCACTGCAGCTGTAATCAAAAATGCATCATGCATACCAATATGGTTGATGTGGGATATGTCAGTATACAGGAGTTGACTTTAACCATTCTACCTAACCAAGTCGCTCATGCATAAAATGTAGGTCAGAGACAGCATCCGAAGCATGCATTGTTGTTGTCATCCCAAAATGCATCATACATACCAATATGGTTGATGTGGGCCATGTCAGTAAGCGGGCATGGACTTTAACCATTCTACCTAACCAAGTCGTTCATGCGTTAAATGTAGGTCAGAGACAGCATCCGAAGCATGCATTGTTGTTGTCATCCCAAAATGCATCATACATACCAATATGGCTGATGTGGGTCATGTCAGTAAGCGGGAATGGACTTTAACCATTCTACCTGACCAAGTCGATCATGCGTAAAATGTAGGTCAGAGTCGGCATTCGAAGCATGCATTCCAGTCGTCATCCAAAAATGCATACCAATATGGTTGATGTGGGGCATGTCATTAAGCATGAATGGACCTTAACCATTCTTCCTAACCGGACGTCGACGCTAGGGGTATCGCATAAGCCCCCTCACTTCGTGAGGTGAGCTAAAAACAAGGTAACACTACCAGTATATATAAATTCAATATTGGCTTTTATAACAATCTTAACAAATTTTTCTTTTTTTCCTTTATTCATCTTTCTTTATCATTTCACAAATAAATACTAACAAGTATACATTAAACCCAGATGTACTCCTGTCTTTCCTGTTAACTTATCAAAATTGAAAAATTAAACTTATTTCAACAATAATAACATTTCAACAAATGCGCATATGCAGAACCTAAATTCACAGTAACCTCGGTATTTTGATATTTCTTGCACATTATATAAGGGTAGTTTTTTCTATGAATTTATTACTTTATTGTGCAGTGTGCAATGCTGGACAATTGATATCAATAGTTTCTGAAAAATAATTTTGCTTTGTCGTCTACATAGCATGAATGTGGTATGGCCACTTTCCCCCCCAGTTGTTCTTAAACCTGAAAATTCCAGGAATTATTTAAATATTGTCCAAAACTGTTCTAATTTATAATCTACTATGAACCCTTCATAACAAAATCAATTTACAGTTTGATCACAGAACTTGCAACTTTTAAGTGCAATTTTGAAAGATTTTGACAATTTCTTAACATTCTTATTTTACAACTGTTTTAATCACGTTGTTCATGAAGCATCTCAAGGACCAAAATAAACTTTTTGCCAATTTGAAGGCAACATTACTTTGATAAATTAACTCATGCTGATTCTAAGTGTCCTTTCAGTAATATTAAATTAACAAACACTGTCAAATAACTTCATCTGACATAAAATGCTATTTACAGACATGTCTATTTGCTAATACATCATAAACAATACAAGTGCAGCATATATTAATTTTATCCCAAGAAGGCAAACACACGAGATAATCAAACCTGATTTTTTTTTAAATTGAGGGTACATGCATTTTGAAAAAGGCCCAACATATGAAAATACTCCATATGTAAATGTCAACATATGTACTTCTTTTCTGGGTTGAAACACAAGTAATTTTTTTAAATGTACATAAAATTTGGCATTCACTGTTCATTTAAGGGCAAAAACTCAGATTGGAAATTTAGATGTGTTACATAGAATGATAGGTAAATGACTATATAAAAGAAATCACTTAAAAAAAATCTTTATATAAATAGCTTTTGTATCCACTTTTGCATGTTCACATTAACAAAGGTCAACACTGGTATAAGTGGAATAAATTGTCAGACAGCTTTTGAAGTGAAATCAATATTTAACTCGTGTCAAATTATTACCCACTGCAAAATTATTCTTTTTGCCCAAATTCACTGTTACTACTTTTAAGTGTATTTTTTCATAAAAATGCACAATTTGCAAAAATTATTATTTTAGAATTAGAACTTTTTTCAAATGTAATAATTTTTGTATTATCTTTTGAAATGTCTGAAATAAAATCAAATGAAAATTGGACAAATGAGGTTTGATACCATGCAGACACATTTTTCTCCAGTAAACATCAAAATTTGAATAAATGATACAAGTATGTGATAAAAAAAATAATTGATATATACCTACAGCTTCTTGAACAAATGAATACAAAAAACTTTCCGACACCCATCACATGTTAAGTTCACACATGCAAAATTATACAATGTCACTATGTTACGAGACTAAACAGTTTAATGTTTTTTGTACAGTCCAACAATAAACAGATTTGTCATGTGAACACCACAGTTACATATTTCATTGTCTTATTTATAGTACTGTTGAAATAATCTAACTTATAATTCAGATAAAGTGTTGATCAACTTTGAGACTTTAGCATCCTTAGACTCTTCCTTTCACAAAATGAAATATGAATACTGAAATTGTAGTACCGGATATAGAGAACCTCCACTAGTAACATTTTCCACTAAAATTCAGGACTTTTTTTTGAAAACCGTTGACCCCAAAATAGAAGTTGAAAGAATTGTTGTGAACACCTTGCATACCAAGTTTGAACAGACATTATTTTGATTACAAGATTTTGGTCAGAAGTGTTTCCGGGACACATGGAAAGATAGACGCATGACTGATGGCATCATCTTACACCTTTCCATTCATGAATTCTTTGAAAACATATTCAAAAATTCTGAACTAAAACTTCTCCAGAACCAACAAGGGATCTGTGAGCCCAAGCTCACTAGAAATACCACCGCTCTTAGCTTTTAGTGGCCTGCACTGGTTTGAAAATGCATCTAACAATAGGAAGGTTCGCCGTGACGTCATAGACTTGAAAAGGTAAATTTGGTTGGCAAGAAATCGTAATAATTGATTAGGGTCATAAAAATGTCATTTTCAATTCACTCGTACGAAATTGTTGAGATATTTTGGCAATTCCTTTTGATTGAAATTCTGGATTGTTTACACTTTTACAGGGTATTAATTTTTTAAATATTTTTATTTTCAAAATCTATAAAATTAGCGTTTTTGTAAAGTATACAAATTTCGGCAATTTTGACATTTTTTAAAAACCACATAAAAAATTTTCTACAGGAAATTTTAAAAAAGTAAATCGGCAGAAAAAATATGAAAATCTTGAAGTTTATTGCGCATTTTACAGACCCAAAATCGGATGGGTAGTTACAAAAGATCAAAAATTCTTTTACATTGTTAAAAAGTCGTCTAACTACGACTTTGCCAACCAAAAATGCTAATTTGCATATGTAAATTAAAGAACCTTAGTGAGCAAGCTCACATACCCTACGCCCCCACATTTAGGATTTTCCTGCATTATCTCAAAATTATCAAAAAATTGAAATCCAAGTAGTTTGCACATCTCTTACAGATGAACAATCATCCTGTAAAATATCTTAAAACCTGTAGCAGAATTTATCCGGGCAAATTGAGTACCCTGTAAACTTCCTATCTTATAAACTGTAGGAGGAGTTATCTGGACAAATAATGTACCCTATATGCAATATAATGCATAATAAAGGGCTACGCCGAGCGCAGCATGATACGACCGCAGCATGTCGTCCACTGAAATTTGAAAAAGTGTAATTTAAAGTGAGTATGGACATAGGAAAGAGCTTGACACAATAATTAGATGGAGGCAATAAGGAGATTGACCAAGTAATTAGCTGGACACAAACTAGGGAAAATAAAAATTAGCCCTTATGACTCCTTATGATTCCTCTTTGACCCTCTATAGCTCAGAAACAGTAAGAGCTATGCCCAATCCATTGACATGATGCTGAAAGCT
>MJUU01057144.1:123909-134873 GCA_002080025.1 Modiolus philippinarum | reverse complement strand
GGTTTTACTATCATAAAGGTCAAAGGTCAAAGTCAAGGTCACAGTGACCTAAATTTGGTACGCGACACATCGTCTTCCCATGATGCATCCACACACCAAGTCTGATAATCCTAGGTGCTACGGTACAAAAGTTCTGCTCCGGACATGGTTTTACTATCATAAAGGTCAAAGTTCAAAGTCAAGGTCACAGTGACCTAAATTTAAAACACGACACATCGTCTTCCCATGATGCATCCAAACACCAAGTTTGATAATCCTAGGTGCTACGGTACAAAAATTCTGTTCTGGACACGGTTTTACTATCATAAAGGTCAAAGGTCAAAGTCAAGGTCACAGTGACCTAATTTTGGTACGCAACACAACGTCTTCCCATGATGCATCCACACACCAAGTTTGATATCCTAGGTGCTACGGTACAAAAGTTCTGCTCCGGACACGAAATGCACATGGTTTTACTATCATAAAGGTCAAAGGTCAAAGTCAAGGTCACAGTGACCTAAATTTGGTCTGCGACACATCGTCTTCCCATGATGCATCCACACACCAAGTTTGATAAACCTAGGCGCTATGGTACAAAAGTTCTGCTCCGGACACGAAAGGGGACGGACGGACAGACGGACAGACATGGTGATTCCTATATACCCCCGAACTTCGTTTGCAGGGGGTATAATAATATGACCTTTTATGTGTCTGTTTGTTTTCTTTTATATCTCAATAGATAATGGATTTCATATGTCAGAGGTGCTGATTTATAAAGGTTCTTCAGTTAATGTGGCAACTTGTCCAGTGTCTTGATTGAGTGTAAATTTTAAATAACAGAAACAAAGTCGGTAACTGGCATATCATCTATTGGCTACCATTTTGGAGTTAAAATTCCTGAACCAGAAAAAAAGTTCATAAATCAAAGAAATCTAGGCTTTAAGATGGGTAACAAACTTTTTCAATTGTACAAAACCGTTTCAAAGTATTTACAATAATACATGCACATACTTCTGAATGTGAAATCTTCCTATTCATATACCACTGTTTAGTAGTTCATAGACAATGTCATTGTAAAGTACAAACTTGTAATCTTTTACTACTAATGAATTTAGCACATTAAACGAGATCCAGCTTTATTCTATATGAATGTTAATATGAAGCAATTTCAATATAAAGTAGTATGGAAAATTCTTCAAAAGCAATCCAAGTATTTCAAATCCTGTATATCACAATTATTGTCTTACCTGGAAAACTTCTACAATGTCATTAGTTGTGGTTCTGATAGGATCTACATCACGTTGACTTAGTACTTTCATCAAAGCTGTTCCATCAGTTTCTAAAATCCACTCGGCAACACCTTTAAATTCACCAGTATCTGTGATGAAAATTCTCTTCTTGTCATCTGTTGTAGGCAAATGCATGTATACCTGTGTAAAAGGTAGAAATTAGATAGGTTTGTAGCATATCTGCAATTTTGGTATTTTATTGTTTTATTAACACTACATCAATGCCTCATCGGAAACTCTATAAACCTAGGTTGTATATCTCTATAATTTGATCCAGTTAATTTCCGTACATTTTAATATATGACCTGACTTACAAGTGTTTGGTAATTATCTGCACTAAGGAGGCAAATGTTGGGGAAGTGATCATTCACAAAACCAAAGTTATCTGCAATTCAGGTTTTATATTTTAAGGCTAATTCTTGTATAAATTATATAAAAGATGACTGCGTTAGTGTATGTCTATTCATTTTGAAGTTGAACATATCACTATATTTTAGAAGATATTTACCTTTGCAATTGCTTCAATACCCTGTAGAGACATATCAGATAACAGATTGGATTCAATACATCTCAGGAATACATCGTCTTCCATCTTGTCTACTATCTCTTCTTCCTGTAAACAGAAAATGATATAAATTCTGATCAAAAAATTAATTTTTTAGGAAGTATTTGACAGCAGCTGGAAAAAAAACATTCAATAAGTTTCTTTATCTGGGTCCTCTTTGTGAAATAGTCTCATATGCGATCAGATCGCAGATCTTCACCCACAATATTTAGATATGTTCTTGTTGCTCCTGCCCTTGATCATTCAGAATACAAAGACATTCTGTTTTTTTTTTTTAAATGTTTGATGCACTACAAATAAATCTCTGTCCAGTATTATCAGATAAACATTTGAGCATCATTAATGCTAAATGGAGAAACCAAGTTGGCACCATTGAACTTTTAAAATATTGAAATTTTAGTCACATTTACTTACTGAATCCACTTTATCTCCTCCAGAATTCATAATTCTGATTCTCAGCACCAACTTCTCTGCATTGTCATCATTGAAAATACAATTGAGATCATCTCCAAAACCTGCAGTAATTTTTTCTGAGATATGCTCCATACTCAGTTTTTTATCTGTCATTCTCTTCCTGTTCAGTTCTATTCTTAACAACCACGGTGAAATTCTAGACACGTCAAAGTCAGGCATTTCATAATACACATTGACCCATTCTTGATCTTCTGCAATCACTGTATTCTGTGGATCAGGATCGTAGTAAATAGCCGTGTTGGATGTTACTTTTCTTAGTGTTGTGTGTTCCAATTTACACAGTACATCCTGAAATAATGATAAGATTATTCATGTTAGTTTAATACAATCTCCAGAGAAGTAAAATTAAATGGGGTTTAACAAAGAAAAAAAAATTGAAAATGTTGAATCTGTTATTTCTGCAAGTCTTAAAAATAAATATTACCAAGAAAACTAGAAATATGGATGCTACTAGTGAACATTATAGCTTTGAATGCACATACAAACTTGAAGACTGCATGCACAATCAAACTTTTAATTTGGTAACCCAATACTAATTGCAAGCAGAGAAAGTCTATGGATAAGCACAGTAAGAGGTACTGATCACTCAATTAAATGTCCATAAAATTGATATGAATATTCAGATTTTTAATCTTAAACATTTTTTTAACTATACCTTTGCCTTCTCTGCATCCCTTGCAGCCTGTCCTGTCAAATAAACAGTTAAAGATGGTGTTTTAGGTTTCTTTGAAATATTGATGATTTCTTTCAAACGGGGCACACCAAGGGTGACGTTCTTGGCAGATACACCAGCGTGATGGAAAGTATTCAATGTCATCTGTGTGGCAGGTTCTCCCAGAGACTGGGCTCCAAGAGCTCCAACCATTTCACCTGGATGGACCTTGAAATAAAATGAAAGAGTAAAATTGAATTTAAGCTACTAAGCTTTATATTTGATCATCATTGGAAATGTACATTCAATACATTAATCAGTGTCATCTGTTCTTAGAATAAAATTTTCAGTGTCCTCTGTTAGTAAGATATATTTTAAACTGTCATTCATTATTAGGGTACATATTTCAGTGTTATATGTTATTCAGATATAATTACTTTCATTCTGTTTCATATGAAAATCTGTATATGATTGCTTACAAGTACTTCCGATCATTTCTGTAATTGTGTTTTATCAGTCAGTAAAACTACAGCAGCATGTGACTACTTGACAATGACAAAAGTAAACAAAGACGGCGGAGTAATCTAAACTAGGAAATGGTGTATCATCCACAAATTTCATTAAGTTAACTAGCGTGAAGGCTTGCATTCCATTTACAGAATGTAATTATAAGTATTGAAGGCAATATTTTGTAGTTTTATTGTCATCTAAAAGGGTGGATCGAGGCACATTGTTCACATGAAGCGCTAGCGTGCTTCATTCAAAATATGCTACGGTCCACCCTTTTACACTCCAATAAAACTACATAATATTTCATTTAATTCTTAAATATTTTTCCATGTCATCTGTATTTTACGATATATTTTTCAGTATCATCTTCTTGTTAGATATATTAGTCGATGTCATCTTTTACCGGGATATATATTTAAGTTTTATTTGTAATTCGGATATATTTTTCAATGTTATCCATTATTAAAGAGAGATAGTTATTTCTCCTACATGAATTGCTAACAATACTTACATGAGACTGCTGGAATCTTGTTTCAATTTCACCAAGAAGCCATTCAAATGCTTCAGCACTAAGTCTAAATTCTTCAGTAACACGTTTAGCACATAATGTTGATCGTACAAGACATTTCATCAGAATTGTAGCATTAGCATTAGCCTGAATACTAAGTTTATCATCTCCAGGTACAGACACCAATCTTTTACACAACTCTGCTACACCTAAAATTGGAATATTGAATGACATTATTACATGTATTATAACTTAAATTTCAAACAATCAAATTCTGCTTTCTATTCTTAATACTGTTTTAGGAATAACAATTTCATCTTTTTTTCCACCAATGAAAAGAACTTGTATTTAGTTCTATCATAAATATTTTCTTGCGAGTCTAGCTGAAGGTTGCCATGTTTTCAGTAGTCTCACTTCCCGCATAAGTATATTAAAATGCACATCTATACATTATTTCCTCCATAACAACAAATTTTCACGCAACTCTGTCCAGTAGTTGTTCTAAAAAGAACAGAACAGGGATGATCAGGTCAAAACTATTATACCCTTGGCAGCTTGTAATGTATTTAAGATAAAACTATATTTTATTATTATGCACTTCAAATATGTCAAACCAACTGTACAGGTAGTTACCTTCTACAATTTTAGCTGGATGTAAGTCTGTTGGTTTATGTACATTAATTCTGAAGATTTTCTGTGCATTCCATATAAGTCTGTGTAAGTTACATGGCAGTACAACTTTGCTATCTCCACGTGGAAAGATAGAACGTACTGTATCTCTGTCATCCTTCAACTGTTCCCATTCATTTTCCAACATGGCCAAAGCCTGAGCATCTCCAACAAGGTCCTTGATAGTTTCTTCTGACAAAGATTTTCTCAGTATTCTGAAAAGGAATTTGACTTTTTAAATATACATAGTAAGTGAAATGCTTCAAAATTTTTGCATGCACAACTAAAATATGATATGTTGTGACAATTCTCTAATAGGATGACCAACAAAAACAGGAAACTCATGTTGAACTTGTATATGGCTATATGTAATTCTTTATACTAAATCATCACAATATACATTTGGAACTATTTAGTGTTCTGATTTAGCCATTGAGTAACAAACTATATACTTGCATTTGTCATAAATTGTACTAACAATAACAATTTTTCTTAATGATCTTTGAATTTTTACATTTATACCACAATTTTTAATGGATACAAATAAATTTGAAATGAAGGTTTATTTTCACATGTAAATCACTTTTTTGTCACTTGTTTGCAGTAAGTATATATGTACATGTATCTATACCTTTCATCATTTGGATCCAACTTGAATTTCTTTTCAAAGATACGATCTGATGGCTTGACTGTTGGGAGATCCTGAAATTCTACATGGCAAGCATCAAGTCCATCTTCTCCATATGTCAACTGTACAAGTTGTTCAACTTGATTTCTGACAGTTCCATCATATTTCACCATTACACTCTCCATAGCCTTGATCAAACGTCTCTGAATGTATCCTGGAATAGGACGATCGATAGGAATTATTTCTCCTTCATTACAAATACATGTACATACAAAATAACTCTTATACTATTATTTCTATAAACATGAAAATGTTGAAAAGTCTAACTTCCACAGATTTGATTGTACGACTGAACAACATATTTTATTTCTCTTCGTCATTGGTTCAAATATCTTGGCATCCTCAATACTCTGGAGATAAAATTGAAATTTGTCAAAGTTAAGTTGTAAAAAACAATACCTTTTAACCTATAAAACATGTATATGGTGGCTTTGAGTTGTTATTACTCCCCTTTGGGTCGTTGTCTCTTTGACACATTTCCCGTTTCCCTTCTTTTTTGTCAATTTTATGCAGCTTTAGTGTACTGTCAATATAAAACACTTTCAAATATAATTCCTGAAATTTGGTAATTACCTGTTTCTGCAGTTTTCACAGCAGTATCAATAAGACCTTCTCTTCCTCCCATAGCGTGAAAGTAGAATTCTGATGGTGTCAAACCGGCAAGATATGAATTTTCTACAAAACCTCTAGATTCAGGACCATAATCATCTTTAATAAAATGTGGCAATGTTCTGTAACGGAAACCAAATGGAATTCGCTTTCCTTCAACGTTCTGCTGTCCTACACAAGCAATAACCTGTAACAGGAAAACAATTAATAAGGCAAATGCAAAATGATTGCCAAGTCATAAACTTAGGTATGCAAACTCCCTTCCAGAAATTTGCATACTTAAGTTACATTTTTAATCATTATAAAATATTTTCTATCAAACTATCTGATTAAAATTTGAAAGTTCAAACAATTCATTTAAAACATGTAATCATGGTTTGATTTATTCAATCACCATTTAAACTGGCTTTCCTTGCCAATCTTCAGATCAATTTTAGTAAATTCTGCACATTGTGTTCAGTAAAATTAGAAATACAGTACTTGTACCTCATATATCACTCATTATTAATATCCAAATCACATCATTCATAAAAACTTTAAAACATCCAAGATAAAGTACAAAGCGACAACAATATTAACCTGAGAGATATTAATCTTTGATCCTTTAGATCCTGCCACTACCATAGACTTGAAGTTATTGAAGTCTGACAGAGACATCTGAGCTTTACTACCAGTTTTATCTCTGGCACCGTTCAGAATTCTGTTAACCTGGTTTTCAAAAGTCTGACGTAGCGTATTACCAGGAGTTGGTTCTAAATCATCATTGTGAGCTTTCTCAATAACTTCTATCACATCATGCTGGAACAAAACAAAGTTCAATTTAACAAATGATGCTGTTTGCATGTCTGAAAGAAAATTTCATACATAAATTGTAGATACCTTTCATTCTGAAATAAATGATTAATTATAATCATTTAAATTTTGAAAACAAAATTTGTACAAAACTTCCTACATTTAGAGAAATTTTTAGCTCGGGTTGAAAATACCTAAGCGCAAGTTTCTCAACAAGCTTAGACCGTTTTGAAAAGAATTTGATTTCATTTGTCCTGACCTGAAATCGATTTTACTTTAAAACTTGCAATATCTATATCTTTGTACATTTTGTTGAAAGCTAAGTAGTACCTCCGTCATGCAAGGCTCTGACCTCACCTGATTTTGGCTTTTTCATTTAAGGTGGTTCGGGTGTCTAAAACTGCGCATCAATCTCGCACATCTTATGAAAATTTGAATTTATCATTAAAATGTTGTAAAATTATTTTAAATAGTTAATGGACAATAAATAATATGAAATGGGCAACATTTATGCTGCCAGCTTGTAAAATGTCACTTTTTGGAAAACTCTCATTTTATTAAAGGGAGATAATTCTAAAGAAATAGTAAGGGGAAAATCACATTTTCAAGATTTTGTCAAAAATATGATCGTGACCCCTATTCTTTATTTGATATTTCCAAAGAGATTTCGTTAACATACTACATTTTCACAAAAATGTATCGTTTTATTCATATAAACATTTCCAAAATTGTATTTTCTCCCTATATAGACTATATTAAAAAGGTCAAAATCTTGCTATTTTCGGGAGCTTCTCCTGGAAAAAACGCGATCGGTGACCTATCGATTTTTAACAATAATTTTGAAGGGAATTAAACGAACTTTCAGTCACAGGAAAATTAGAAAAATCTATCGTTTTGTTTTTAGTCCCCNATCACTCATTATTAATATCCAAATCACATCATTCATAAAAACTTTAAAACATCCAAGATAAAGTACAAAGTGACAACAATACCAACCTGAGAGATATTAATCTTTGATCCTTTAGATCCTGCCACTACCATAGACTTGAAGTTATTGAAGTCTGACAGAGACATCTGAGCTTTACTACCAGTTTTATCTCTGGCACCGTTCAGAATTCTGTTGACCTGGTTTTCAAAAGTCTGACGTAGCGTATTACCAGGAGTTGGTTCTAAATCATCATTGTGAGCTTTCTCAATAACTTCTATCACATCATGCTGGAACAAAACAAAGTTCAATTTAACAAATGATGCTGTTTGCATGTCTGAATGAAAATTTCATACATAAATTGTAGATACCTTTCATTTTGAAATAAATGATTAATTATTATCATTTAAATTTTGAAAACAAATTTGTACAAAACTTTTAGAAATTTTTAGCTCGGGTTGAAAATACCGAAGCGCAAGTTTCTCAACAAGCTTAGACCGTTTTGAAATGAATTTGATTTCATTTGTCCTGACCTGAAAGTTGATTTTACTTTAAAACTTGCAATATCTATATCTTTGTACATTTTGTTGAAAGCTAAGTAGTACCTCCTTCATGCAAGACCCTGACCTCACCTGATTTTGGCTTTTTCATTTAAATCATATTGGTAATTTGATCCCCTTTCAGTTCTGAACACCTTTGTTTGTTTTTGAACATCTATAAGTTTGTTGTTTTCCACATGTTTAGATTTGATCTGCATTGAAAAGACATAACTTGTCAAAATGGTCATATGCAGAAACTAAATTTACAGTAAGTTCTGTATTTAGTTATTTGCATATCTTAACAGAAATACATTTTTTAGCCTTATATCATGTACATAAGTCATCAAAAAAATTCATGCTTTGTTTCTTGAAGGTCATATAAATTACTCGACATACCTTGGCCTTTTTAATGGTGTCCTGAATATCTATATAGGTTTGTGGATCAGCAATGGTATCTCCAATACCAATACTGTTTGCTTCCAACATCAACCAATTGTTTACACATGTCTGAATATTACCATACAGAAGCCCAGCTGTTTCATATCCTAGCTCAGCAAACACAACATGCAGCAATGAGCCAGACGATGCACCAAGGGTTTTCTTACATAAAATACCACTGATAAGAACACCATCTTCTATCAAGACCTGCAATGAAAATATTTGTTATATTACACCAAAATTAGAATAATTGAACAATACTTATGCTTCATCTCTATTTTTTCATAGAAAATTCATCTTTTCAAATATTTATTGAATCATCATTTGCATAGTTTTCATGGTTTTAATAATTTTGCTTAGCCATGAATGTATTTCCCACTTGAAACACCAACACAAATATGACTTCAAACATATCTGTACTAAATCTACAGCAATGTTTTGAATAAGACTGTTGTGGCACAATTCCAAAACAACACAAGTTAGCAAAGGGTAGTAACTATTGGAAACTAGACATCGGAGAGATGGCAGCCATCTCTTTGGGCCCTGCTGTATTTAAGTGCAAATTTAAGTGTGTGTGGACACAATACAGGTGTGGACACAGTACAAGTGTGGACACAACACAGGTATGGACATAATTCTATAATCAAGATATAAACAGAATGTAATATCCAAAAGCAATAATCTGACCTTGAAGACAAAGGTCGAGGTAAAAGGTCACCAATCATGGTTCATGACACATCGTCTTCAAATAACCTAGCTACATGCAAAATATAAAAAGCCTATCTCAAAAGACATAACAGTTATAGACCGGACATGACTTGTCATTAGAAAAGCAAAAATCTGAATTTGAAGACAAAGGTCAAGGTCAAAGGTCACAACTCATGGGCCATGACAAATCGTCATGAAGTGATCTACCTACATGCATAATATCAAAAGCCTATCTCTAAAGACAAAAAGGATATAGCCTGCACACAACTTGTCATTAGAAAAGCAAAAATCTAACCTCGAAGACAAAGGTCAAGGTCAAAGGTCACCAATCATGGTTCATGACACATCATCTTGAAGTGATCTATCTACATGCAAAATATCAAAAGCCTATCTCAAAAGACAAAAAAGATATAGCCCGGACACTACTTGTCAATAGAAAAGCAAAAATCTGACCTTGAAGACAAAGGTCAAGGTCAAAGGTCACTATTCATTGTTCATGACACATCGTCTTGAAGTGATCTATTTACATGCAAAATATCAAAAGCCTATCTTAAAAGACAAAAAAAAAGATATAGCCTGCACACAACTTGTCACTAGAAAAGCAAAAATCTGACCTTGAAGACAAAGGTCAAGGTCAAAGGTCACCAATCATTGTTCATGACACATTGTCTTGAAGTTATCTATCTACATGCAAAATATCAAAAGCCTAGCTCAAAAGACAAAAGAGTTATAGCCCGGACACGACTTTGTTATGGACGGACAGAGCGATTACTATAGGGCGTCCGCCACATAGTGGCGGGGCCCTAATAAAATAAGAGTATGAGTATTTGTAACATGAAAGCTCTAGATGTCATGAAAATAATCTATTCCACACGAGATGTAGTAATAAATAGCTACAGATACATTTTCCTTTTGACAAATGTTTGACAAAGTTAAACTTAAATGACACATTTTCAAAGTACAGATATAGCAGATTCCACTTTATACAATGTCAACAGAACTTATGTTTTCTACGTCATACCTTTGTATCTGCAGGAGAAATCCATTTATATGGTCCTTTGTCTTCATCGTCATTGTGAGTACTGTGTGTTCTGATACAGTTTACACGACCAGGGATGATCAATGTCATTAACTGTTTCCCTGTCCACAGTGGTCTAGGTTTCAGGATAGAAGGCTGCGGCATATGTCCATCCCAACTTGGTAAAAACATCAGCAGATTCATCATTTGACCCTTTAAAGAAAATCACATTGAGATTTATTAGACTGAATTTTGGTATATAACTTATTCTACCATATACATGTAAATAAAGTAAATAAAGTCAAAACATATATCAATTAATCTTTTGTTTTTCTACAACTAGAAGATTTAAATAAAATTATACTTCAATCATTTTATACTACAATAAGTGTTTTTTTTTTTTATCTATTGTTAAAACATGAAATCAATTTTTTTTTACTTGATTGGTTCAAGCAACTAGAATCACTGAAATGAAGGAGCATTGTGTAAACTATGATACTTGCAAACATATTCCTTCTACTGTATGGTTGTTATATTTTGCGGGGTATTAATTTTCGCGCTATTCGCGTTGAAAACAACCACGAAAATTTATACCCCCGAA
>MJUU01057144.1:89787-115352 GCA_002080025.1 Modiolus philippinarum | reverse complement strand
AGATCTGAACTCGTCCGAAAACTTGAATGTAAATCAATCAAGCGTAAAATATAGGTCAAAGTGACTTAATTTTGCCTGGATGCTGACCTTCCATCAGAGATTCATGCATATGCAAGGTTACATGATCCTACCATGTATAGTGACTGAGATCTGAACTCGGACGTAAACTTGAATGCAAGTCGTTCAAGCGGAAAATATAGGTCATAGTGACCTAATTTTGCCTGGATGCTGACCTACCATCAGGGATGCATGCATATGCAAGGTTTCATGATCCTACCATGTATAGTGACTGAGATCTGAACTCTGACGTAAACTTGAATGTAAGTCGTTCAAGCGGAAAATATAGGTCAGAGAGACCCAATTTTCTTGGAGGCTGTGAGATAGCCCAAGATGCACCTGCATACAAAGTTTGATGATCCTACCATGCATAGTTGCAGAGATATATGCCCAAATGCAGATGCGGACGTAGACGTAGACGTAGACGCGGACGAGGACGCCGGGGGTACTCCAATAGTCCCCCTCAACTTTGTTGAGGCGAACTAAAAATCCCATGGAAATCCCATGAAAAATAAAGATTTGGCATATTTAGAAAAATTGAAATTTTGGCCCCTTTGACCCCTAGTAGCTCAGAAACGGTAAGAGCTACGCCAAATCCATTGACATCTCTTAGATCAAGAGGAATCCAAAGAAAAAAATCCCATGGAAATCCGATGAAAAATAAAGATTTGACATATTTAGAAAAATTGCAATTTTGGCCCCTTTGACCCCTTGTAGCTCCGAAACGGTAAGAGCTACGCCAAATCCGTTGACATCTCTTAGATCAAGGGGAATCCAAAGAAAAAAATCCCATTGATATCGGATGAAAAATAGAAATTCCACATTAACTGCAAATTCGCAATTTTGGCCCCTTCGGCCCCTCATAGCTGGGAAAGGAAACAAGTAACAAAAAATCTAATAGCTGAGTGCCATTTTAATTTTTCACAAGGAATCCATTGAAAAAAAACTGCATCAAAATCGGACTTAAAATAAAAAAAAAATTTTGAGATTAGCCCCTGTTGGGCCCAATTTATCTCGTGAGCAGTACATGCCAAGTGAAATCCTTTGGCATACTCCAGATTGGAAATTTCCTCAGGAGCACACTGAAACAAACCCCATCAAAATCCAATAAATAATAAAGATTCTACAGTCAAATATGTGAAAACACCCAATTTAACCCCTTTTTGGCCCCTAATTCTGAAATGGGTGGGCCAAAAACTTTTCTCAAGAATGTTCCAAGAAACATCATACTAAGATTTGAAAACAATCCGTCCACTAGAACCAAAGTTATGCTGTCCACAGCCACGAAAATACCAAATTGAACCCCTTTTTGGCCCTTTTTTTGCCTCTTTTTCAAAAATGGGTTGGGCAGGGAACGCGAAATTAAAACCCTGGCTTAAGCTTGTGCCAACAAACATCATGCTAAAATTTGATAACAATCCGTTCACTAGAACCAAAGTTATGCTGTCCACAGACGCCGACGCCAACGCCAGCGCCATACCATAATACGACCGCAAAATTTTTGCGGTCGTATAAAAATGCAAAAATTTTGAAAATTTAACGGAAAAGGGGCTATAACTCCCAGATGGGTTTTCAGATTTTCTTCAAAATTGCACTGGGTAGATCTCATCATGCTGATCATTTTTACTCCGTCAGATTTTTTTATATCTGTAACGGTTTTAGAGTTATTAGCCAAAAACTGCAATTTACCCCCATGTTCTATTTTAAGCAATGGCAGCCATGTTGTTCGACAGAGGGACAAACTGAACATCAGTTTGAGAAGCCATACCTGGATGATGATTCTGGCCAAGTTTAATTTGGCTTAGCGGTTTCAGAGGAGAAGATGTTTGAAATTGTTGATGGACGGACGGACGAGGCCATCCTTAACAAATTGTTAGTTTGCTGTTTATCGACTAACAATTTTGGATGTGAGTAGGCAGGTAGGTGATTTTTTTTTTTCTTGAAAAACGTCAAAAAGGGGTTAATTTTAAAAGAAAATGTGCTAAAAATAGAATAAAAAAAAAATTCTTCTAGGAAATGACAATAAATTTTTTTTAGTAGGTCGATAAACAGCAAACAAACAATTTTTTAAGGTCGGCCCGACGGACGCATAGTGATGGCAATATCTCACATGGCCTTTTAGGCCAGGTGAGCTAAAAAGTGCTAGTGAAAATATAACAACATGCCAAGGTACTCATTGTACGTTTGTACTAGTTCATGAGGTTTTTATCTTATTTACCTGGCCCCAGTTTAGATAACATCAATATAACATGCATTTGTATTTTCTCAAGAACAGTGAGATAACCACAAGATTTAAATACCTTCTTTTCTTCCTCCTGACCATCTTGGTTTTCTCCTAATTTACCATCCATCTCGTCACCACCCTCACAAATTTTCTTTGTCTTACATAAGTCATAAATATGAGCAAATCTCTTCCTTGGATACCCTTTTGATTTACTGATAACCTCTTTTACTTTTGGATGATTCTGTAAAATATAGTACATGTTAATTGACTGTGGCTAAGTCGCCAAAGAATACCCACTTACTTAGGCCCAAAAAAACATTGTTGTGTTTCCGGTTGGCCGACCGACCCTAGTCTAGAGCGCATTGATTGATCAAATTATGTCTGGAAATGCTGTTTACTCATCAAAAAACGAAGAGAAAAGCCAAGAAAATTTGTTTTTGTGCCATTGTTTTCAACTAAGTTCGGGAACGGATATGGTATATTTTCCGGGTCACCCTAAATTAGCGACCGGAATGTGGCAAATCACAAAGAAATCGATCTGAAGAAAAAAATTAAAAAATTAAAAATAAATCCGACCTACCGACCCAAATTTTTCAGAGAACCATAACCCGAAACACAACTCATTTTTTTTTTAGGCCTTAAAGCCATTTTCCTATTTTACGGAGGTATTTCATCAAAGCCTTATACATGTAATAAGCTGTTAAAGAGGAATGAGAGACCTCAGTCAGTTATCTCCCTGTACCAAGTTAGTTATCCCTGCACTTTCGAAGAAAGTTCCGGGATAATGTTATAACCTCGGTCCGTCCGTCTGTCCGTCATACTTCATGCGACTCAAACTCCTCCTACATTTTTGGATTTAGGGATTTAATTTTGTTGTAGAATTGTTGCATATAGTCTGCAGATGCGCAATAAGCTTTCGGATTTTCGATATTGGTCTTGGTGCAAACAAGAGGCCCCATGATGTCAATTTTTACACATGTGGCATGTGACGCAAACTCCTCCTACATTTTTGGATTTTGGGATCAAATCTTTATGCAGAATTGTTGCATATAGTCTATAGTTTTGCACTAAGCTTTTGGAATTTTGATTCTGGTTCCAACTTTGGTAAATTTCCTGAAAATGTCAAAGACACATTATTTTTTTTAAAATTTTGGCATATTATTTTATATTCTGACAAGTGTTTGGTAAAAAACAAAATTCTGATACTTTAGGATTCTGAAAGGCGGTTCAAATTTTGGTAAATTTCCTGAAAGTCTCAAAGACCACTTATTTTTTGGAATTCTACCTAGCAACTATACTTAAAATGTTTGTGTAGTTTAGGACGAACATTTTCATTAATAGGATTTCAAAAATATTTCATTCCAATTTTGGTAAAATTTCTGAAAGTCTCAAAGACCACTTATTTTTTGGAATTCTACCTAGCAACCATACTTAAAATGTTTGTGTAGTTTAGGACGAACATTTTCATAAATTGGATTTCAAAAATATTTCATTCCAATTTTGGTAAAATTTCCTGAAAGTCTCAAAGACCACTTATTTTTTGGAATTCTACCTAGCAACCCTACTTAAATTGTTTATTTAGTTTAGGAAAAACATTTTCATTGACTGGATTTCAAAGATATTGATTCCAATCTTGGTAAATATCCTGAAAGTCTCAAAGACCACTTATTTTTGGAATTCTACTTGGCAACCATATATCCTACAATATTCTTTTAGTAACAATAATGACTATCAATAGGTAGATGAAAAAAATATGCCAACGGTGTATAACAACTGTTTTCTGTGTCAAACAGGGAGTGCGGGGATAGCTGTCGTTTCCGACAACATCTAGTTTTGTATGGTTCAAAGTGGAGATAATTTCAATTTATAGCATATAAATAGCCTCTTTTGATATTCAAATCAAAATTATCTCCACTTTCACCATATATAACTAACTTGGTACAGGGAGATAACTGACCCAGGTTTCCCATTACACTGACAAGGTACAGCCATGATTACATTGTTTTTCATTAATAAATATGTGTTGATGAATTATCTACCCTTCTTCATTTCTAACTGCAAATCTGCAATTTTGAAGTCTTGTGATCAAAATTTAAGACTTGTTTTCTGTTGTTTTCCAAATATAAACAAGATGTGTTTTGTGAAACACTTATGCCCCCAAGTAGAAGTAAAGAAGAAACATTTAGCAACTTTGAACAATGAATGTCCTTCTGACAAAATAATTTGTAGAAATAAATTCTTGTATCAACTGAGAAGTTTAATCACATCAAATGATGATTGCAATTGGAGGCAAACACAGAAGTCACCAAAATGAACTCCTATCATTATCCAAGCATTATTGAACCCCCCCCCCCCACCTATTTGCAACATTTATAATTTTAGTCAACTCATTGTGTTCTGTCTATCAGTGTTTTCAGTACTTTGATTACACCAGGGATCATCAATACTGGTTCCCCAAAAGTGGAGGAATACAAAGAAGAGAAGAAATGAAATAATAGATATTTTTAGTAACATCCCTCATCATTGATATATATAATACATGTAAAATGAAAGTGAATAAATGAAGAAAATATGCTGAATGATTTAAAAAATCTTTTCTACAAAAAAAAATTCTATCGATATCACGAAACATTTCGTCATAAATGAGTTTAATTTCTATATATATATATAAAATAAAACAAAATATAATTTCATTTTTCTGGTGAAATTTTACCGGACAGTCACATGCCAAGGTCAAGGTCACAAGGTCAAATATTCTGGTACCAACTGAAAGGTCTCTCCACAAGGATATGAAACCCCTTTTACTTACCATTCAAAAGATACGCTCAATGTTAAAGTTTTTATGCAGTTGTTCACAGGCCAAGGTCAAGGTCACAAGGTCAACTATTCTATTACCAATTAAAAGGTCTTGCCACAAGGAATGCACATGCAAAATATGAAAGCCATATCACATACCGTTCAAAAGATATACCCAATGTTAAAGTTAAATATTTTTTTCAAAAAGTCCATCACATGTCAAGGTCAAGGTGACAAGGTCCAAAATTTTGGTATCGTTTGAAAGGTCTTGCCACAAGGAATACACATGCAAAATATGAGAGCCCTATCACTTTCCATTCAAAAGATATACCCAATGTTAAAGTTTTTTGTGGACAAACAGACAGACAGGCCATTTAACATGTTTAAATAAAATAAAAATAAAAAGTCACCTCCCTCACTACATTTTCAGTGGTTTTTACAATGTAAAAAGCTGCCTCATCTATTTTATGGCAAATAAAAAGATACAAAAAATCACCTCCCTCTCTCATCTGTTTCAATGAAAAATGGCCTGAGAACCAATTAATTAATTTTGTATGGCCTTATGAAGCACTGTATGTCCATTATTAGATCTGGATTTTATTTGATCAACACTGCAACTTATTACCCTCATCTTGCTGTACATATATTGGTGCTACGATGTTTGGCGACATCTTGTCTGTATGGCATTATGCATAAGGTTATTGCAGTGTCTGTGATGTCTACATCAAGACAATTATAGAAGAATTTTTAGAATTTATCTTTTTCACTCAAATTTACTTACAATATCAACCAACAACTTTGAACAGTAAAAGCACACACATCTGATCATTTTTATTGTTTTTGTTAAGAAACCAATATGGAACACAGGCTTGGCCAATTCAATGTGTCCAAAATGGCCTGGACATTCCTGCATCATTCCTGCACAGGTCTGACATCGAGATGTTCTGTCAACAGTGCCTTGTCGAGGATCCATTAATCCACCAAGCTTTGGTCTGCCTCCCTCCATAGTCTCAGAGTATTTAATTCCTCCCTCTGTGACCGACATTCTTCTCTGTAATATAAATAGGAGTGTATTTGATATGAACCTAATCAGATAGCTGAGAAACTCTAAATATTGAATCGTAAAATGTTTGAAGGTTTTTTCGCAACCCAACATTTACTGCCTGTCAATGTTTGACAACAATATTTGTTTTTCAGCCTGTTAATCCTCTTAAATTTTGAAACTTTTAGGTTCAATTTATGTACCCAAGTTCCATTTTCAACTAAAACATAATCCTTCCGAATGACTTTTTAAAGTTTTATGTAAAATATACAGGTGACGTTTGTTTTTTTTTTCCCACAAGCATCTCGGTGAAGGTTAGCAAATGGACAAAATACTGTGGTGTGCTACTGTATACTCCAGTTGAGTAATCACATGTGTGTGGTGCGAAGAGCTAGCGTAGAAATATTCTCAAATGTATCAAGTTTTCACATTTCCCAAAAATAAGACGTGTCTTGCCAGGTATTACCCCACTCATATAAACAATAAAATAGGAAAAATGGCTAAGTCCTATATATAAACTCAAATACCAAATTTGAAATAAATCTGCCCAGCAATAGCTGAGACAAGTGTGACAAAAAATTTCCCTGTGTTCAAGTCCAGCCAAAAAGGAAGTTGATATCAAAGGGTAACTAAAATTGCTTACAAGGCATTCCCCCATATATAAACTCAAATACCAAATATGAAATTAATCTGTCCAGCAGTAGCTGAGAAAATGTGAGGAAAATCTTCACAATACTCAATAAAGGGAAAAGTCCCACAAAACAGGAAGTTGATATCATAGGGTGACCAAAATTGCTTATGACCCATTCCCCTTCATGTTAAGTGAAATACCAAATTTGAAATAAATCGACCAAGCAGTAGCTGAGAAAAGTGTGACGAACTTTGGATGGACAGCCAAGGGTATTCCAATATACCTTCCACTCACAAGAGCAGGTATAATATCAAACACAGAAACATTTAGAATCTACCCATTAGTTTACTGAAGTAGGGAGTATTGAAGTGCAGTGGGAGTTGTCTGTTGATCAGAGTACAATTTGAAAAACAACTTTGTAGGATGTATGAAAATTGGAATTACTATGTGTGCTGCAGGTTTTATGCGGATATACTCCAAATAATATTGTGTACCATCTATGAAACAGAAAGCCCATGCGTCCTTTATCTCCCCTAAAATAACTAAAAATAAAGCAAATTGTGACATTCAGTTGGAAAGTCAAGTGCACTCATCAGAAGCTGAAAGTCCCATCACTATGGAACCATAGCTCTTGTAGTCCTTCCGCTATTTTTTTTTTTTTTTGAGTGTGGACATGGATGTAAATTTATAGCACTCCCTTAATAGTTGCCACTAATTTTCAAGGTCAATTTTTTTCAAACTAGAGGCTCAGCGACTGAGCTTGATTGCTCACCTGACAAAATGCTTCTTTGCCATGCATGACCAAAAATGATGCTTTTAACCAATGGGGTCTAATGTTTAGCTATGTTCTCCATTAGCACCCATGATTAATTTTTGGAAAGGACCTTCCATACATGTAGTTAAATTTGCTTGAATTGTTTCAGAGAAGATCATCAAAAGGATGGTTTTCTCATAAAGACTTCCATTGCTAAACTATGTTCTGCACTGGAGACCATGTTTCTTGTCAGATCGAAATGAAATGAGCAATATTTGTAAAGTATTTTCCGTACATCATTTCTATATAGTTTGATTGAATTTGCTTCAGTGGTTTCAGAATGAAAATGTGGTTTTTCTCAAAGGGTCTAAAATTGAACTATGTCCTGTATTGGCGGCCATGGATCCCTTTACAAAGATAGGATCCAGTGTTAAAACTAAGTTGGCCATGTTTTTTATCAGATCAGAACAAAATGGGCAATCTTTGTAAAGGACTTTCCATATATCATTCCTGTAAAGTTTGGTTGAATTTGCTTCAGCGGTTACAGAAAAGTTAACAGACGGAGAGAAGGCAGACACCAAGTGATGGCAATAGCTCACACTGACCCAAAGGGTCAGGTGAGCAAAAAATTAGTTTCTAAGTAATTCATTCCTTCCATATTTCGTCAACATTAATATTTTGCCAAGTCCAAACGGTAGCAATATAAAGAGGGTGTGCTGTACTGCTTTGTGATACAACACAGGTGTAGCTGCAGAACCTTAGCTCTTATGGTCCTTGTGCTGATTTTTTTGTAGTTGCGGACTATGGTCCACCAAATCGGAAATATCCCGGTACATGTATATTAAAGTACCTACAAAGCTACCTGGTACAGACCTGTCAAGTTTTAAAAGTTGCCTCGTGTCAGACTTGCCAAAATTGTCAAATATCAAAGAAAAAAATTACAAGATCAAAGGAGTTTTCCCAAATTTGGATAAGCTTCGTGCGAGTCTCATGCTAATCGTGTGAAACTTGACAGGACTGCTGGTTGTACTGTGCCGTAGCTAACCACTGGTGTTGACAACTTTTTTCATACCTTTTCCCTACAAACTCTCCCCCTCGAGAATTCTCAAGTCGATACCATCAAATTCGATATTGTAGAATTATAACCAGCATCACTCCATGCAGTAATGATCAGAATGATAAAAAAAACCTGCCCCCTTTTCCACCCAATTCCATGAAATAGGACATGTTCCGAGACATTTTCAAGACACAGCTTCACTGAAAACGTGTATTTGATGTAGTCAGTTTGTGGGTTTGAACATACACCTGTGTCCTGCCCTCCCCCTTTTTCACCATTATAAATTTAGTCAACAATTGGCGTTTTATATCAAATATTAGTAGCGAAGAAAAATGAAATTTTCAATAAAATGCTTTCTAGAACTGGAAATTATACAATATTGTCTGAAGATGTAAATGATCTTTAAATTTAATTATATAAATAAACTGTCAGAATACAAAATAAAGGATCGTACGACTTCGTCTGGTCCAAGAATCCCAAACTGTACTCTTTTGACATCTCGCAGAGGTGCATTGGAATCACCAGTGTATGCCATTTTTGTAATATTAATTGAACAAGTCAATCGGTATTGTTTTGATTTTTCCTTTTCAGCTTTGATTTTCCTTTCAAAATGGCTGCCCAGGTCGGGCCAATATTCCGACCCGTGACAATCGCGACGTTTATATACAATTCAGTTATAACTACGGGTTCGACCACATGTTTCCACGGTCTTGCGTCGCGTAAACGTTTGGGATAATGATAGACTTACTGTAAACAGACAAGAAGTAAAAAGCTGTATTTGGGGGTAATCAAAGGGGTTATACTTCAGAGTGACATGAGGGATATGACAAAGAAATATTGCACAATATAAGTGAAATAACCAAGTGGAAATAAATGTTAAATAACTTTCATTCATTTCATTGTTTTGAAGCCATTTTATAAAATGTTCTTTGGCACAAAAGGAAGGCTTGGATCGGCCCCCATCCGTTTTTAGAAAAGGGGCCAAAAGGGGTTAAATTGGGAGTTTTAACATATGCGGATTTCGAGTGTGGTTGCTTAGGAAATTTCCAATAAGTAGTATGCCTACAGATTTCAATCCAAAGTTATTTTTTTATAATGTGAATTTGTTTTCTACAATTATAAAAAAAAATTATTATTATATTAGTATTAGTTAATGATTTTAAGTATTAAAAATGACGCTATTTTCTAATATCAAAAATCATTTTCTAATATTAGAAATTGATTTTTTATATTAGAAATGACACTGATTTGTGTGGCTTTTCGACTGCGGTTTCTTTCAGTGTGCTGCTTAAGAAATTTCCAGTCAGTAGTATGCTTACAGATTTCATTTTGACATTGGAAAACCAAAGTTATTTTCTTATAGTGTGAATTCGTTTTCTACTATTATAAAAAAATCTAATTATTGTAGTATTTGTAAATGATTTTATGTATTAGAACAGGGAACTGTATAACTAAGAAATGGAAAAATGATAACTTGTCTTCTGATTTTTCCTCTTTAAACTGACATCGATAGGTTATCCGAGCTTTGACGATAATTAAATCACAACTCATTATCTACTTCAATCGCTAATACACATGACAGGAAGTACTTATCCGTCATGTCTCCGGAGTTTAGTATTGATTTCTACCCGAGACAGACATGCTTCATCGCGCTACGGGTAGTCTCCTTTGATCTCGAACTTCGTTTCAAATCCCCGTTGTTATCTACATCCCTGATTAGAAATGACACTATTTTCTAATATAAAAAAAATCATTTTCTAATATTAGAAATTGATTTATTATATTAAAAAAGGAAATTTCTATTGTTAGAAAATGATTTAACGAAATTTACTGTTTTAAGCAATTTCTGATTATTTTTTTTTATTTTCAGTGTTGAAAAATTTGAATTCCTAATTGTCAAAAATTGTTAATATCAATAAATGATTTTTTTTTCTAATATTAAAAACATTAAAAAAAATATTTAAAAAATGGCAAATCAAAAAAAAAAATTTTTAAATGGCAAGCCAAAGTGGACAAAAATGATATATTTTAATACCATATTTTTTTAATTAACAAATCACTTTAAAAGTTGATGAAGGAATATCAATAATTCATTTTCTTTATTTGTAAATCATTTTTTTTTTAATGTAAGAAATTGATTTTCTAATATTAAAAAAGAAAAACATATATTTTTTTAATATTACAAATACAGTTTATTACATCAAAAATTGAATTTTTAATGATAGAAAATGATTTATAATATTAAAAAGCATGCATTTCAAATATACAAAAGTTTTGTCTAATATTCGAAATTCAGTTCCTAATATAAGGAATTCAATTTTAGATATTAGAAAATCAAAGGTATTTTTTTTATTATAAAACAATTTTGTATTTTTTAAATAATAGGAAAAGAATTAACAATATCAATAAATCATTTTTTAAATACTCGAAATTACACTATTTCTGATATTTCAAAAACCATTTTCTTATATTAGAAATTAATTATTTGATATTAAAGAAATTAATTTGTAATATTAGAAAACGATTTTTAATCTAAAATAAATCAAATATTTGAAAATAAATTTATATATTAAAAAGTTAATCTCTAACATTAAAAATAAATTTGTAATGAAAGAAATAGCTTTTGTCAACTTTGGTTTGCCATAGAGTCAGACAGTGGCTGGTGTATGAAAAACTGTTTTCAAAAATCTATTAGCATTTTGTAAGCACAAACTTTAATAGCATTTTGTTAAAAAGCAAGAAGACAAAAGACAAGCAATCTTTGTTCTAAGATGGCCCTAAGTCATTACTTTGATTATAAGACTATCCTAAGATATATCTTAGCTAAGACTGATCTTTGGAGACTTTCATTAAACAGGCCATAGATTTAAAAAGATAATTAAATTTAAAAAAGTAGTAAAAATATATTCTTTTACAAATTCAAAATAATAAATAAAAAATAAACGAATAAATAAAATGTAAAAATTGATTAAATATAATTCCAAAAATAATAAATTAATTAAATATTATTTAAAAAAAAATAATAAAATCATATAGATCATATCATAAACTATCTATATACAAAAATATACAAAAATCTTATGGATAAGAAATTCATTTGTAATAAGCTAAAATTGGCCTTCAATATTTCCCCTGCATTATATGTAAATTTAGGCAAAAATGCTAAGAATGAGCCGAATTTGACCTAAATTCCAGCAAAAACAGGCATGGTGACCCTAATGGTGACCAATACTTTTTATTACAGATTTCAGGCTGGTATGGTTGGTTCTTCAATTGTGCCGGCTTATAACAAAATCTTATTGATATGAATAACAGTGTCTATCTACCTCAAGAATGGAAGATTAAGTGCAATGTATAAACAAAATAGCTTTAAATGGACATCACAAGGGAAAAGACAAAGAGGCAGACCAAAAACAACATGGCATAGGACTATAACAGAACAGCATAAAGATTTAAAGCTTATATGGGATAAAGATGAAAACATGACAAAACGGAGAAATCTTGTGTTGACCTTAATGTTCCAACGGGATCGAAAATGATAGGAAGGTGAAATTCCCTTACTTGATTGTCTTTATGAATAAAACATATCGACGATTTGTTTTCTATTTCAATGATGCATCAAAATGTATCGTTAGGGACCGACCATGTAACCTGAAGGGGGGTGTTATGGTTTTTTTCTGGATAGAAATGTTTTTTCGCGCTTCAATATTTTTTTTAATTAACATTATTTTTTGGGGGCAGAAAGACTCCTTCAGAAAATTTTTGTTCATCATTATGGCAGCCAAAATATTTTTTCACATAAAATCAGCTCCAAAATATTTTTTTAGAAAAAAAACATAGCCCCCTTCAAGTTAAATGGTCGGTCCCTTATCATCAAATTATAATTCCAATTTGTACTTGATTCAATCCAGTTTAAATTGGAATTCCAATTTCTTCTAGGAGAAATTGAAATATCCTGATTTGTACTAGGAGAATTCTGAATCCTACTTAATTTCAAGTATGATCCAGAATAATACAGGATATTTTGTTCCGGAGGATTCTGGATACTACTGACATTTTGATTTTATAAGAAGTATGTTTTTCACAACAGTTTAATTCATGAAAACTTAATAGTAAAACAATAAAATGACAAATGACATATAATTGTAAATAACTGTCCATTTTTTGCAACAATTGGTGGATTTCTGTGACATTTGATAGAGCAGAAAATTTTCGATCATTTGCTTGAGCAGTAAACAAGGGAAATAAAGACTTTAATCAGTAGTTTTTAAGTATACATCTTTAAAAAAATCATATTTCAATATTTTTTTAAATACCTCCATATGTTCTTCCATATACAAGTTAACTATGAAAACTAGTGATCAAAAGTTTGAACTATGCTCTAAGATTTAAGAGTTCGAAGCAGAACATTTATACTTTTTTTAAATAAAGCAATAAATCTTATTCTTTTGAAATAAATCTTCTAATTAAATGATTATCAAAACAGTGGTAAGACATATTCTTATCTATTTACTGTTTCTATTGATTTAAGTTAGTACGATCCAGAATCCTATTAGTATAAAACAACGGCAGTAGAATACCGAAGGAACAAAGGGGCGAAATTCACAAAAATCGAAGTCCAAAGACAGGGCAAAAACGAGAACACAGAAAACAATGACGTTAGACACAAAAACAATGACGCCAGACAGACACAAAGCACAGAACCAGAAACCACAACATCCAGAACAAAGGCAGTCACAGTGTGAACTCCAGTGAAACTGAGAGTGACATCAGGTGCTCCGGAAGGGTAAGCATGTCCTGCTTTGTTAACAGCACCCGTCCTAGGAGAAATTGGAATTCCCTTTTATACTGGGTTAAATCCAGTACAAATTGGCATTCTAATTTGTCCCAGTAGAAATTGGAATTCAAATATGTACTGAATTAAATCCAGTACAAGTAAGAATTTTAATTCGTCCCAGTAGAAATTACAATTCCAATTTGTACTACAGGAGGATTCTGGATCCTACTGGATTCTAATTTGTACTGTAACATATATGTCAAATATGAAGTATATATCTGCCAGATTTCGATTTATTTGGCTTAAGCTATATATGTTCAACATCTTAATACATTGCATAAAAGAACAAATAATGGTAAATGTGCAGATGTATTAACAATCGACCCTAGTCTGTATTGAAGATCCTGAAGCCCGTAAGTGCCTCTCTACATTACATGACTAATATGTTGCTGCACACGAAGAAAAAGCTTTTAATGACATCGTTTTTGTATGTAAAGCACCATGCAGATTGACATTATTACAACTGTAACATCAAAGAACTAGACATTGATAAGAAAACACCAGAAAAATACATGCAGAAGAGTTTCATTTAAAAAAGATTAATAGGATCTTGCATAAGGTCAGATTAAAGATCGGGCTATCTTTCACAAGTGTAAGAAATTTCGTCTTTTCTCGAGTGGAGCGTAGCGGAACGAGAGGAAAAGACGTAGAATTTCTTACACGAGTGAAAGATTAAATCCTCTCCAATCACAGGTCACTCATGTCATCTTTGAATATTCAAACTAAAAAAATGATTTAAGACATGTCCTATACCTGTATTTGGATACCTATATTAAACGGAAATTCATACAAGGAAGGATACTTCGCTGGATCTCTCAAGGTTTCAAATAATCATTCGAACTTTTAAGTATCCATATGAAATTAATGGACATTAATGTTATTTCGGGCAATGGTAGTCTCACAGTAAACTCGACACGAAAATTTTAAACAGGATAAAAATGAGCGTGACCTTTCATCACAAAGATAGTAAAGCAACTGATGACATCAGTGCAAAATGCATCCAGCTGATTGGTCCAATACAGATTCCTATTCATAAGAAATTTAATTTACTAAATTTGACTATGCGACAGATTACATAATATATAAGATAGAAAAAGTCCCAAATATTGTCAAAATTAAAAATGTAGAAGTTTTTCCCAATTGCGTAACCTAAGTTGATTACATAAATATTTGCAAAATGAATTAACTCCCTTACTACACGAACAGTTACATGGTTTCAGAATACATAAATATTTTTATTTCCAATAAAATTTATGTATTTATGTATTGTGTGTGGAGGTAACTAAGATTTTGTATGCTCTCAAAGACAGGTGTCGAGTATACTGTGAGACTATCATTGCCCGAAATAACATTAATTTCATATGGATACTTAAAAGTTCGAATGATTATTAGAAAACCTTGAATCCCGTTCAGTCTCCCAAATACATTCTTTCTCAAAACATTTGATTGCCACACTCCTCACAATAAACTTAAATCACGTTCAAAAGGTCTTTGCCGAATCAAAAAAATGTATTAGTTATAAATCAACATTATTTTCAACAACCAATTTATTATAAAAGGAAAAATATGCTACTATAAAAACAGGTGTGCGGTATGCTTGATAAGAGGCAGGGAATGCTTACTATAACGGTGCACATGTTTAATTTGTGTCTGTGTTGTTTTCTTTTCTGTGCCGTAGTCACGGGATGCCTATATATCTTTGTGTTTCTGATGTTGCCATTGTCTTTGGATTGCTCCTTTTGAGATTACAAAAAGGTTCGGTTTTCACTTCTTTTCTTATTGATAATATATTTGTCACGTATGGAGGTGCTATTTACCAGCGGCAAGTTGATATAGCAATGAGATGGAATTGTGATCCTCAACTCACAGAGTTGATTTTATATTACTACGAGACTGAATTTCTTAAGAGACTCTAAACTGACTTTTAAAGGCTCATAAAATTAAAGATCATATATCCTTCAATCTCACTTAAAGTTACATTGATGAAAAACGCATCTTTTTCTAAATGGATCGCATCATATATTCAAGAATGAAAGATAAAGAAAACAACAGCAAGGTCTACATCTTTTTTGGACTTGCATCACGATTTGACAAAAATTACCATCTCAGTACTATAATTTACGACAAATGGGACTTAAATTTCAAAATTATCAATTTCAGTAACATTGACAATAATATTCCCCTGCTTACGGAGTTCATTTGTTACTCGAGAGTTAGCACCAATTTGCACACTTTCTCATCATGAGGCATTCTCCTTGACCGCCTTATCAATCAGGGCTTCAAAGGTTCCGTCTTATATGATCATTCCAAAAGTAATTTTATAGATTTTAAGTCCCTTGTCATGTGGAAAAATGAAAGTTCCGGTCCGATCAGTATTTCGAGATTAATATTTACTAGTACTTGGATATTTTTTTCAGTGTCTATGATTTTCAGTATACCCATTTCTGTTGGATCGCTACTGGACAATAGCGCAATGGAAGTTGAGCTTTGGAGGTCCATAAAACAGGTTTAACCCACATTTTTTTTGAAATGCCTGTACCAAGTCAGACCCATCGCGGTTGACAATTTTTCTGTTCTTTTTTGTTTTTTGTTGTTGTTTTTTTCATTTGCCTTGTCCCTTTTCCCTTCGGATTTCGGATCTTGAAAATTTTGTTATAACCTTCATCTTTAACCTTTATATTTGTAGGCCAGCATCCAGGTAAAACATAAGACAGGTTATTGCGACCATGTTGCATAATGAGACGCCATAAGTAGTCATCAATTACCAATCCTTAATAAACAAGTTTAATATCTATTTTCAATATAATTTCTGATTAGTTTATTCTAAATTTGAAGCTAAAGGCACAAAAGGGACAAAATGATTTCATCATGGTGCTAATTTCATCACTTTTTTTCAATAGCACTGCATTCCCGTTTCAAGCCCTTAGTTATATTTCAACATACGTTAAAGCAGCTCTTATCTTCCGTAGTTAAATTACACACCCGAACAAGAATGAACTATTTCAGTAGCTTGTGTCAACACTTTCAGATATTGGCATGCATCTACCATTTTTTCTACCGTTTCTGTCGTGTTGTAGTTTATTCCATACTTCACTACTAATAACAATGCACATCATCGTCAGGATGGGCTATACTTATGAACAGAACTTCAGCAGTTTCTGTCTTTTCTTGGAAATCAACGACTCACGGATAGTCAAATGACAAATCATACTACATTTCTATCGACTGTTATAAATGTATTTATGGAATGCTATTATTTTCGCATCGAAATTATGTCCTTATGAAATTTAAGTAACTCTGTCCTGGGAAAAGAGTAATTAGTTTATCGGGTTTAAGTTTATTTCTTCCCGAATTCATTCTGCGTTATGATTGGTTTTGAGTTTTCCACAAATATTTGGTGGCTTAAAGCAAAGTTTTTAATTACTGAGAGAATTCTGTCAATACTCTGACTTTGTTCTAAGTGTAAGACTGCTTGTGATATCCGCATTGTCTTATTGAACAGGATACCATGAGGATGTTTGAAGATCCTAATTTTCTGATCAGTTTGAAATTTCAGCAACTCTTGCGTCAATATAAATCAGTGTCTGAATGTTTTTTAATCTTTTACAATTCTAATTTAAGTGTCTGACGGGTTGAAAGATTTTATACAATTCTTCGATGAGTTCTCCACTGACATTTACTGAAATGTCAAATAGAACAAGATACTCATCAAGATACTCCATGTACTTTATTCACAATGTCTTTATAGCTGGCAGATTCTTTGCAGTTACATCTGTTAACCGAAGTGTATAATTTGTTCAGACTGTATCCGCAGAGCTCAACAACTGACTAGAACCTCTGTATACTGACTGAAATCAAAGTGTCTGACTTCTTATGATAATGACAGTTATTCTCCTCTAATTGTCAGATATGATGGAAAAGTCTCATAACTATGTGTAACGTAATGAAAACTGCCCTGACAATTGAAGTCCTGTTATATTTTTTTCTTATGTTCCTGTTACATTTTAAAGTGTTTTTAAGACTGTTCTACAATCCTTCAGTTCATGTTTAATCACATGTTCCTATTGCAATGTTGTATAAAAAATAACAAAATTCCGAGGTTACTGGTTGTTAATTCTCACCCCCGGTTCAGACTTTACGTTCTATTTCTTTCCGCGGACTCTCCGGACAAGATTTTCTAGTTCTCCTTTACTTTGTTCCATTCATTTAATTAATCGTCTTCATTGAATTGCCCTCAATCTACAACTTACACACTTTTACATTGCATATTCTCCCTCCCTTGCATTTTAAAAACTCAAAAGTGTAAACGTGATGGTTTCAACATTTCCCGCCACTGGGGAGTAAGTTTATATTGACTCTATATTGTACCTCAGTTGATACGATATGCCAAATAAGTCTCCTATTTCAAGGATTTTACATTAACAGTGATTAATAACCAAAAACAACTCCATCAGGGATATTTGATATAAATTGACTCTCTGAAAGTTCTATGGTCGCCATCACGATTTGGATGACCAGTATATAGAGTACTGTCTCATAACTTGCGGCTTACTTAATTGTTAGTATTTAGTTGTAAGATGAGAGACAGAATCATTAAAGTTTGAAAACTAAAATTACAAATTTAAACGAGCTTCTCTCATTAATACACAAACGAAATGGTGGGTCTTTTTAGTATTATCTTAAGTTTCAAATCAAAATTTCGCGTGGTCTACTAAATACCTTAAAGCAGAACGATAAATATTTCATTTGTTTATTTCCAAAAAGCAAGCCTTATAGTCCCAAGATGGGCTTTTATGAATAAAAAACATGATTAGAACATTGTATCTCCAGGAGAAAACTCAAATATACTTTTTTAAGCTATTCTGTAGAGTAATGCCATTTAAGATAAGAGTATCATATTCGTATACATATACAACGTTTTTGCTACCTGATTAAAACAAAGTATGATATCCAAAAGCATTTCAATTAATAAAAGAGATGTTTGAAAATATAAATATCACGATTTACAAAATAAAATCCATTAACTCTTTTTAAAAGATTTTCAAAATGTATTTTTTATCCCTAGAGATCAGTTAGATTACACAAAAAGAGAAAAATTGTACCTTGCAGAAGAAACGTCTCTGCATCAGTAGACACCCGTAAGGTGTTGGTGAACGGCCTTATCTTTAATCTCTCTCTTTGGAGTTTTATTTTGTTTAATTCTACCCTGCTGCCAAAGGCTAATTCACATTTCTAATCAAATACGTCTGATGACTGATATAGCAGAAATATGATTTCTTTAAGGAAAACTTAAATTTATAGAAATTAATATTTCCTCTTATTGATGTTGATAAAATTCATTATGACTTGGCCCATCGGTAGTCTGCCGGACATTATACTATTATCACTTGCAAATGAATTGATCTAATAAAATATCAGAAAAAATATCAATTTTAAATGGGTATAGGCAAAGCTTTATTTTAATAACAAATACCGTTTACAGAAAATTTACTTTCTGCAGATGGCCATTGTCTCTTCAGTACAGATAAAATCAAAACAATCTTTAATTCAGAAAACGAAATATGTATAAAGTCTGATAGAGCACCGACAACTTAAAATAGGATATAATTGAAAGTTAAGGACTGACAGAACTTTTCATGAGGGAGATACTCTAGTTTTAAACAACATTTCTCTAATTTCTATCCAGTTTTCACACTTCCTGAATGGTGTGGAAACATTTGTTCTCCTCTCTAGAGAGGAGAACANCCGCCAAATTCATTCGGAATACAATCCTCGGTGTTTTTCGTCCAGTCATTAGAGAAACAGTTTCCACAACTTAAACACGTTAATTATGAAATTTCTCACATCTCGATAAATAAATTTTCAAACGTTTAAAAGCTCGGCAAGCCTCGCTTTCAAACATTTGCAAAATTTATGTTACTCGATGTGAGAAATTTCATAATCAACTAGTTAAGTTCTCGTTATGGAAACTATATTTCTCCATGTTAGAAATTGAGAGTAACGAAATAAAATCGTTTATTCGGGAGGGGGCAGCACCGAAGTACTGGATTACTGGGCTGATGAATATCTTCGGGGACTAACAGTCCACCAGCACTGACTCTGACATCAACCAAGTGGTAATGAATAACAAAATACCCAAGTTAACGTAAATTTACTTTGTGCAGATGACCACTTCGACAACTTAGATCAATTCAGATTTAACTTATTTTATTGCTGAATTTAACAATTGGATTGGACAACTTATTTTATTGCTGAATTTAACAATTGGATTGGACAACTTTATTTCATTGCTGAATTTAACAATTGGATTGGGCAACTTATTTTATTGCTGAATTTAACAATTGGATTAGACAACTTATTTTATTGCTGAATTTAACAAATGGATTGAACAACATATTTTATTGCTGAATTTAACAATTGGATTGGACAACTTATTTTATTGCTGAATTTAACGATTGGATTGAACAACTTATTTTATTGCTGAATTTAACAATTGGATTGAACAACTTATTCTATTGCTGAATTTAACGATTGGATTGAACAACTTATTCTATTGCTGAATTTAACGATTGGACATAAGTTATACCAACTTATAAAGGTCCTCTCCATAAAATATACATAAATACAGTTTGCACGCACCAACAACAAAGTAAATTAATGATTCACAACACAATTATATAATACAACTTAAGATAAAATCAAAACAGTTGGAAATTCAGAAAAAGAAAAATGATCCCAAATGTTTGGCCTTCAATGAATATACTTATACTTGTTTCGAGATATAAACCACTATCTTTCATAACAAAAACTGTTCGTTCGTACAAGTATTTTTGATCTACTCACGTATGAGTAAGTATAATTTTGAAGGGAAAATAATTTACTAAGGTATAAGAAAACCAAACCAAAAACAAAATCTCTGTGCACATTTCTATTTTGATTGTTCAATTTTGAAATATTAAATAACAAAATACCGAAGTTACTGTTAATTTATTTTCTGTATATGCGCATTTCGACAACTTATGTCTCATCAGTGCAGATAAAACCAAAACATTTGGAAGTCAATTAACCGAAACGTGTAAAATCTGATGGAGAACAAATAACCAAAAGGGTCTAAATAGAAAATACTAAATAGAAAAGCCAAAATTCATCTAAAGACAGAGCTATGCATGAGGGAGATACTCCTTAGTTTTAAACAAAATTTGGTAAAATTTAGATATTGCAAATTTAAATAAAATCGGTTTTCGGGTCAGCACCGAAGTACTGACTACTGGGTTGGTGAATACCCTCGGGGACTAACAGTCCACCAGCAAAGCATCGACCCAGTGGTAATAAATAACAAAATACCGAAGTTACTGTTAATTTATTTTCTGCATATGCGCATTTTGACAACTTATGTCTCATCGGTGCAGATAAAACCAAAACATTTGGAAGTCAATTAACCAAAACGTGTAAAATCTGATGGAGAACAAATAACCAAAAGGGTCTAAATAGAAAAGCCAAAATTCATCTAAAGACAGAGCTATGCATCAGGGAGATACTCCTTAGTTTTAAACAAAATTTGGTAAAATTTAGATATTGCAAATTTAAATAAAATCGATTTTCGGGTCAGCACCGAAGTACTGACTACTGGGAATGGTGAATACCCTCGGGGACTAACAGTCCACCAGCAGAGGCATCGACCCAGTGGTAATAAATAACAAAATACCGAAGTTACTGTTAATTTATTTTCTGCATATGCGCATTTCGACAACTTATGTCTCATCAGTGCAGATAAAACCAAAACATTTGGAAGTCAATTAACCAAAATGTGTAAAAGCTGATGGAGAACAAATAACCAAAAGGGTCTAAATAGAAAAGCCAAAATTCATCTAAGGACAGAGCTATGCATGAGGGAGATACTCCTTAGTTTTAAACAAAATTTGGTAAAATTTAGATAATGCAAATTTAAATAAAATCGGTTTTCGGGTCAGCACCGAAGTACTGACTACTGGGTTGGTGAATTAAAATGAACAATTAGCTTTAAAAATGTAAGTGTGTAGTAGTTTTATGTGTATGGGATGCCATAACTTTGGAATCATATTTACAGGGAATGGGGGTCGTCATATGGTTAGGCAAGATGTGTGGGTACCAGTGAAAAATTAATTTGACAAAAATTGACCCAACTCCCTTAGCTGATTAATAATAACTATCTCCCGAATAGTTTGTAAAGATGACACCTTATGTCAGATAATGTAAGTTGGTTATAATTGTCTTAAATGTTTACCTGTTATCGCATGTTTCTTTTTCAATTTGCAGTGGTGTCTATATGTTGTGGCCATAAAGTGAGCACGTATACCCTATGAACTATTTTCCAAGTTGATCTGTTTTAGATTTGTTCAGATTTTCTCAACTATATATCAAGTAAGTTTTGTTAGTCACGTGCTTTTGTAACTGTAAATAAAACTGTAAATTTATATTTGTATTATATGTTTTGTTTTTTTTGGCTTTGCATGAGAAAACGATGTTGGATTTAGTGTTAATGTGATTGTAAGTTTGGCAGAATACGATGGTGTAAGTTTGGCAGAATACGATGGAATAGGAGAGTAACTGTGAGACTGCTGTATAAATAACAAAATACCGAAGTTACTGCTAATTTAGTTTCTGCATATGCACATTTCGACAACTTATGTCTCTTCGGTGCAGGTAAACTCCGAACATTTGGAATCCATATACCGAAATAAAAGTAAAATAGTATAAGACATAAACATTAAAATGTGTACTTTCTGAATATTTTGCATCCTTTGTTGCATGATATGTTATGTACTAGTTTACATCATATAAATATTGAATTACCGAAGCTACTAAAAATTATGTTTGGCAGACCATAAACCGACCATTTGTGGGGCTGATACGTAACTAGAGGATACAACTAGAGTACGGCAAGCCCCCGCGCAAGGTTGAATCACATTGAGATTTCTTAGTAATGATATTTGAAACTTATAACGTGACATCTATTACTAAATCCCCAAAAACTATGCATATTTTTCTTTTAAAATGAACCCAAATCAAAATACATACCACATGCACATCTTCAATACAAGTACAAATGAAATGCAAAATAAAAGCTTCCGAGCATCAAAACTGAGGAGGAGTTGTGCAGACAATTTGTGTACCATTAATAATTTACCTAAAAGTGACTAAGTTCATCAATGCGAGCTTTTCCAAAAATGCATCAAAATCCTTTGTAGACGCATATCTTACATATTATTACAAATTATCTGCAAAATAAAAACTTCTTAGCATCAACACGGTAGGACAAGTCGCGCGGATAAACCAAGTACTCTCCATTACGAAATCACCAAAAACTGTATGCGAATGTTTTTTTTTTTTGGACAAAAGTTAACCAAATTCAAAATCCTTACCACATGCACATCTTCAATATAGGTAAAAGTTATATGCAAAGTGAAAACAACCTAGCATCAAAACTGAAGGCGGAGTTGCGCGGAGAATCTATGTACCCTCTGTGAAAAAAATCATCAAAAATGATCAAGTTCAACTATGTATATTTTTGACAAAAATGAATCAAAATCAAAATCCTTATCTAAGGCACGTCTTCAATATATGTACAAATAATCCGAAAAATAAACATTTTTTAGCATAAAAACTGCAGGAGGAAATACGAGGACAAATCATGTATCCCCTCGGATGGCCGGATGGACGACAAACGGACGGACAGGGGTAAAACAATATTCCCTCCTACTTATCGTCGCGGGGGCGTAATAAAAGATTGCTACCATCAAAACTGTAGGAGGAGTTGTGTGGACAATCTATGTACACTCTATTAATAATTCACTCAAAAATGACTATGTTCAACAATGTACATTTTTCCAAAATGCATCAAAATCAAAATCAAAATCCTTTGCACATACACATCTTCACTTTAAGTACAAGTTATCTGCAAAATAAAATCTTCCCAGCACAACATTGTAGGAGGAGTTGCGCAGACAAACCATGTACCCTCTATTACGAAATCACCCAAAAAATGACTAAGTTCAACAATGTATATTTTTGACAAAAATTAACCAAATCAAAATCCTTACCACATCGGTACAAATGATCTGCAAAATAAAAAATACCTAGCATCAAAACTACAGGAGTTGTGCGGACAAACTATGTACCCTCTATGAAATATCACCAAAAATGACTAAGTTCAACAATATATTTTTGACAAAAATGCACCTTATCACATGCACATTTTCAATATATGTACAAATGATCTGCAAAATAAAAACTTTCTAGCATAAAAACTTGATGAGGAGCTGCGGGGACAAACCATATACCCCTCGGACGGACGGTCGACGGAAGGACGGACCGACGGACAGGGGGAAACAATATGCCCCCTCCCCCCGACTTATCTTCGCGGGGGCATAAAAAGATATAAATGAAAAGTCAAAATCAGCTGAGGACAGTGTTATAAATAAGGAAAACAAGACTATTAATCAACTTTCATCTGTCATGAATATTGATTAATAATACAAGAATTGAGTTTGGATTGTTTTCGATAATAAGTTTTTTGATCGCATATAGAATAATAATCGTCTGTTATGAGGCAAGTCTTGCACTTTTTTAATCCATAACAAAATATAACCAACCTGGGTATATATAGTTAGACAAAAAAATTCCCCGTAATTTTTTTTTACATGATGAAATGAACAATTTTTGAACAATATAAAAATTTGTAATTGTCTAGCCTACGCCTGGCAATATCATACCCGAAAAACGAGGGAATTTAATAATAAAAAAAAGGTGTTAGAAATTAATCGTTGCATTTAAGATCTACACCTTTTTTAATTTCAAATTTTCAGTTTAGGCCAATTTGCTGCTGATGAGACATGACATTGCCGAAATTAGCCAAAAGATATATTTCATATTAAGTGTACATTTGTGCAGTTCATATCTCCATATTTTCATATCAATGATAAATAAGTTTAAATAAGGAACAATCAGCCATTCGATTAATAATGAAGGAATATGGAGTAAATGAACATGAGACAAAGTCTCTACATTTAAAACCAATCAATGGAACAATACTTTATTGTTGTTCGTCAATATTTCGGTTGGTGGATTTCTAAATGATTTGATTTGATCTGCACTGAAGAGACATAAGTTGTTGAAATGCGCATATGCAGAAACTAAATTCTCAGTAACTTCGGTATTTTGATACTTGAAGTCATCACGAGGCCTTCAAAAATGAGCTTCGCCCATACCTCATGGTAAGTTCAAGAAGGACCTTGCACCGGTTTGAGCGGGATTCATTGCTAATTAAAAAAGAATATCTCATTCATTATCATGCCATTTACGTATTGTCATTTTCTCTCTTTCACGATTGTGGTCATGGAGTTAGTAGTCTACCTGTATTGGGTTTTATTCGTATGTTTATTATACTAAAGGGAAACGGGACAGATCCCATAAACCGGTTTAATCCTACCGCTGGCTTTTGCTAGTACCGGTACCAAGTCCGGCTGCCCCGAGTTCCTATCGTTGTTAACGTTTGTCTTTTGCCTACTTTTTGTGTTTTTTCTGTGTATATTTCCCTGGGAGATCGTGGTGTGTACTTATAATTTTCAGCCATCGTAGATATTTCCTGTTATCCCTTTTATTTCATTTACATTTGTGATATTGTCAACAAGTATAACCGAATTAACTGGCAAAGCGCTCTTACAATTACTGTCATTCGTTGAATATGTTATCTCAATTTTTAGCTCGCTTGACCAGAAGTATCAGTTTGAGCTATTGCAATCACTTTGCGTCGTCTGTTAACCTTTCACTTTTCATTGTATTGAAATCACTGAAGCAAAGTCAACCAAACTTTACAGAAATGATGTATGGATGATCCTCCGCAAAAATTGTTCATTTCGTTCCTGTCCGATGAAAACTTGCTGTTTTAACGTTAAATTTATGGGAAAACCATCATGTTTTTATCATCTGCTCTCAAATTTTTAACTCCCCTACCGGCTTCGCCGAAGGGGACTTTAGGTTTGCACTTCGTCAGTCCGTCAGTCTGTCAGTCCGTCACACTCAAGTTTTTCCGGACTTTTTTCCTGCATACTATTAGAGATATTTATCTAATATTTGGTATGTAAGTCTACCACCATGAGTTACAGATCAAGTTCGAGTTTGGTTCCGGT
>MJUU01057144.1:23650-89521 GCA_002080025.1 Modiolus philippinarum | reverse complement strand
GTTTCAGATATGAAGCTAATATTTGCTATGTGAGTCCACCATTATGGGTTACAGATCAAGTTCGAGTTTGGTTCTGGTCCCTTGATTTTGGACAGAGTTATGAACCTTTGACTTAGAAAATTTTGGTAAAATATAGGTTTTCCGGACTTTTTTTCTAAACCCTTCCAGATATTAAGCTAATATTTGCTATGTGAGTCTACCATAATGAGTTACAGATCAAGTTTGAGTTTGATTCCATTCCATTGATATTTGACGGATTTATGGGCCTTTGACTTCGAAAATTTTGGTAAAATATAGGTTTTCCGGACTTTTTTCTAAACCCTTCCAGATATTAAGCTAATATTTGCTATGTGAGTCTACCCTAATGAGTTACAGATCAAGTTTGAGTTTGATTCCATTCCATTGATATTTGACGGATTTATGGGCCTTGGACTTAGAAATTTTGGTAAAATATAGGTTTTCCAGACTTTTTTCTAAACCATTCCAGATATGAAGCTCAAATTTGCTATGTGAGTCTACCACTATGGGTTACATTCAAGTTTGAGTTTGGTTCCGGTCCATTGATTTTGGACGGAGTTATGGGCATTGGAGTTGGAAATTTCGGTAAAATATTGGGTTTCCAGACTTTTTTCCAAACCATTTCAGATATTAAGCTGATATTTGCATTGTTATTCAACTACTATGGGTTACAGATCAAGTTTGAGTATGGGTTGGGTCCATTGATTTTTGACGAAGTTATAGGCCTTGGGCTCGGAAAACTTTTCTTCTTTAACTATTTTTGCTGGTATACTGAATTATTCCACCGGTAGGGGACTTCTGTATTGCCTTGCAATACGATCCACACTTGTTTAAGCAAATTTGAAGTATACTGTACTTGGATGATGTATGGAAGGTCCTTTAAAAAATTGCTATTTCGGTCGGATCTGACTGAATCATGGCCACCAGCGTGGAACATCAGTATCGTTCTATATCGTAACCTTTGGGAAAATAATTTGATATAGTCTCATCTGAAACCACTGAAACCAAACTATGATAAAATTAAAACATAATTTGAAGATTTAATATCTAAAATTGTTTGTTAATTTTTCTTAAAATTAAGCAGTATCTCCTTTATGAAAAACCCCCGCCATCCAATTATTTTGGCTTTCCATTTGGATCATATACAGCAATATGTTTAAAGACATTCACAAAGACCCATACGAGGAACTTGAACGTCATTTTTGGTAATCAGCATAGGAAATGGCATTGCTAACAATAGCGATAGAGCCTCAGTCTCTAGGACTCTCGTTTTTAATTTGAAATGTTATTATTGTTATGGTACTTTTAAAATTATTTGCATTTCAGTCGAAATGAAGGGCGATTTCACCCTTTAGAATCTTGACCTTTCCTCGCTTTTGAAAAGCCTTAAGGATTTCCTTGTTGGTGGATTGATAAAGGTAAAATGACTTTTTAAAGGATACCTGATGTTTCTGTCTTTATATCTATATTTCTTTTCTCTCTGTGCAATCCAATAAGAAAAATAAATCAGATAATAACATCTATATTCATAAGAGAATCAAATTGATTTTGAATTGTTTTGCATTACGGTTTCATCAAATTAGTGACAAATTGCTTCCAAACAAAGGTGTCATTAAAATCCCTTTTACATTTATTATTATTGATGAAATTGATTAAGAAATTTGCCTGAAGGTGATATGTATATGATTTTATCGGAGATAAAAGGTACAGCCGCCGAACAAATGATTTAATTTTATAAAAATTGGAAAATATTGTTTGTAGGGAAATACTAATAACTGTAATAAAGAGTAATGGCGAGCAAAACAGTAAAATCTCTTCAATGAACAGCTTTAAGGAGAAAAATGTATTCATTGTTTTTATCTAACGGTCGTCGGTGTTATTCTAAATGCAAATTTATTACAGAATACCTCCCATATAATTGCGGTTAATATTGTGCAAAACAATTGTTAGTGATTCAAAATACATAATTTACATTATCAGGTGTATATGGCATGTCATTGAAACCGTAAAAGGCAATGCGAATGGCACTTGAGATAGTACTCAAAATTCATGTAGCCAATGGAAAATACTTCATTTGAGGTAAATTCCGTACCAAAAATATTCACAGAATCTGTAGGTGGCAATTTCGAAAATAAATCTCTCTTCATTATTGCTTCTGTATTCGTTTGGAAATTTTTAAATTTTAACAAGCGATCGTGTTCACCTTTGGTGTGAGCAACAAAGGGAGACTATAATTTTGAAATTCTGAAAAAGGACGGACAGGGCAAAATCCGGAATAGCAAAAAACGCCACTTAAAATACATGCGTTCAACTTTTATTAAACTTGTTTTATCATTAATGTGATAACCAATATTATTGCTTCTGTATTCGTTTGGAAATTTATTCATTGCAAATAAAATGATCAAATATCTTCAAGACTTTAAAAAACGTTGACAGAGAACATCACACAAACATTATAGGTAGGACAAAAGCTTTTGGCCAATAGAGGTATATACTTTTTACTTCCATCAAATTCCTAAATTTTAGTAAATTGCATTTTTACAAATGATCAGTTTTTCAATCGAGCACCGAAATACAGTGACCCAGTGATTATATCGGGACCAGCTCTACACCAAAAAGGCATCGATCAATGCAAGTGCTTATAAAAACTACAAAATAGCGAAAAGATGGGTTAATGTTCATGGTTACTTCGGGTAGTTTATCATATTTCATTTTGCTTTATCGTTTAATACGTTGTGAACAATATGCTTGAAATGAAAAAAAGACTACAAAACAATGAATTACTTAGACTGAATTGGTTTTGGATATCAGTCGAAAACAATAACACACGGTTTATTCTGCAGTCTACTAGTACTTTACTTACAAAAGGAGCTAGATTACAAGAAAAAACATTTGTTCGGCTCAGAATAAATCCTGTATACGTCTTGATGAAGTTAACATTTAAGTCTTCATTCTAAAAACTTTGTAAGTTGACAGTGACATTATATGCCTTATATGGGACAATGCAAAATAATCGGACAATAGAAACCAAGCTCTCGAATAATCACATAATGGTGATCTGTTGCATATTTGTCTTCTTTTTTTTTTTGGGGGGGGGGTATTTTCTCATTATGCAGTTTGTATTTGAATAAACACAATTCACTGGGCAAGATTTTTTTTTCTTTTTAGGTAGACTTCAGATATTTGTCCTGTTTCCATCTTCAGGAAAAATTGTGTTATGTATCATGGAGTCGGGAAAATTATGTTCAAAGGTAAGGAGTATCTCCATCGTGCAAACTCTGCTCTTATCTGATTTTTGCTTCTTTTTAGGCCCAATTGGGTATCTGTTCTCTAATAACTTCTTAATACTAATTTTGCTTTTGGTCTTCTAAATGTTTAGATTTTTTCTGCACTTGTCGAAAAGGCCATTCACAAAAATTTAATTTACAATAACTGCGGTATTTTAATATTTAATTTTAAAGTCAACTTTCACGAAAACATGTTTTTTTTTCCTTATTACTAAATACTTCTGCATACGAAAGAAGGTATAATTCAAAATTTCTCACGGGACGCCGACCTAGATTGATTAGACAAACATTTACACAAAATTTTAGGTAATACTAACATAATGAAAATTGTTTTTAAAATTGATATTAAAAGATTTATTTGTACAAGATTTATTCTATAACACTTCAGAACAGACCCCAATTTGTATACAATAAAGGAATAAATTGATAATCTTGAAAATTATTGGATAAAGCTCTCACCTTCTTTTCTTGTTCGTTTTATAATTACTGGGTAATGAAATCGATTAGGCAATAATTGATATAAACAATTATTTCAATACAATATTTAACAATTGTTGACATTGGGGACGATGTTTCTAGATCGAACTTTCTAAAACCGGTAATGTGTTTTGGACCGAATTCCTCATACAGGATGTGAACTTCTTATTCCATTGACGAAAAAATCTTTTGTATAGTCTAACATATACGGAGGATATAAAACCGTAAACCGTGAAAATCATAATTTATTTCTCTGTTTTGATAAATTCCTAATTTTCCGCAGGTTAAAATAATTTCAGAAAAAAAAGTGAAAGCAGAGTACACGTCCTTGTTGATTTTTATAGAAAGGTTTATTATCTTACCCCCTTTACAGAACCTGACAGCCATTCTGTATATCTAGTCATTATGGTTGTTTGCAAATTGTTAAAAATGTATATCGTTATTTTTTACACAATTAATATGGTGGGACCTTAATTCAAATGCATTAAAAGGTCATGCTTGAATGTTTGTATTATAAGCAAAATTTGTTTTAAACATCTTTCTATTCAGAGATTTGTGTTCTTAAAAGCTTTTAACTTTTACCAGTAAAGTAAAAAAAATCAATCTATTAAAAGAAAACGTTAAAATAGATTCGTTATTTTTATCTGTCTTTAATTGGAGTGAGATTTGGAGAATACAACACTTTAAATTTTGCAATTACAGATGATTTGATAATGAGGATAACCTGAGATCTCATATTGTATCAAAGCTGCGATGGAGCTGAATCTCGAAGCCCTGAAAATTTACACGTGGCAAAACTTTGTAGTCATCCAAAGAACTGCTGCATACGTCTACATGTATTAAGTCTTCTGAGATGAATCACCGGTCTTGGTAGAAATAATATGTCCAAAGTTTAGAAGAAGCCTGTTCTGAAACGAGTATGATAAATTTAGTCTAATGCAAACTCGTCAGTTGCAAGTTTCGAGACAGTAAGTAACATTGTATCGGTCAAATAACTCAACTCGTTCAGGCGACCTTAAGATTTTCTGGTGTTGATTTTAAGCGTATACTGCGTATTCGAGAGAAGATGAAATATTTCTACTAAGTAATTGGAAATTAAAAAATGAAAGTTGAAATCATCATCAGTAAAGTGGTCCCTCTTTCAGTGTCAATTTCGAGAAAAAGGTCTGAGGCCGATTTGTTTACTTCTGTAGTGTGATTTGATAATACTAATAGTTTGAACAACTTAAGAAATTATGGTAGTAACCAAATTACAGAATTACCAAAAGCCAAAATCCAAAAAACAAAAAGGCATGAAAAATGCAAAACCACCGGCACAATTGTCAACCAGAATGGTCCTGATTTGATACAGGCATTTCAAAAGAAATGGTGGGTAAAAACAGTTTTATTGGCCCCTTTTCCATTGCGATCGTGTCTGGTAGTAACTCAACAGTAATTGCTATGGAAATGTCGTAGGCAGTGAAAAAAAAATAATCACAGTACTAATTAAAAATATGTCTTGAATCACAGTTCAGACCGAAACTTCAATTTTTTCCACAAGGGAATGACATCTGTATTTAAGAACCCTTTTAATGATTATTTGAGACGGAATTTTTTGAAGTATTGATTAACAAGGTGGTCATTGGCAAATGGATAATGAGAAAGTCTTCATGGTTGATGCTAGCTCTCGCGTAAGAAATAAACTGTGAAACATACGTCCCGTAAGCAGGAGAAGTTGGTTTATTACTGTCCTTTTTAGGGAAATTGATAATTTTGAATGTCCCTTTGGTAGTAAATGACAAGAACGTCATAAATAGATTGAAGAATGGTCTTAAATGAGGACCTGAAGAAATGCAGACTCGTAGGAGTATAAAAACTAGTCTACCAGTAAAGGAGAATAATTCGTATACTGGTATACTGGTATACCAGCTTGCTGTTGATCAATTCCCCCGCCCCAAAGTAACATATACATTATCAAATAAAAAAATCAAGCATACTGCACGCTTGTTTTTCATCGTACCATACTTTTCCTTTTGAATTGGCTTTAAAAAAATATGGATTTTATAACATAATTTTTTAATCGGTAAAGGACTTTTGAATGATACATTTGATTCGTGATTTTAGTTTATCTTGAGGAAGCGTGGTATAGAGTGTGGAACAATAAAATATTTTTAGAGAATGCATTTGAAAAAATGAATAGGATTTAAGATTTTAAAATAAATCTTTCACGTGGGATTTATGTCACTTCAGGTACTGATAGTCTCTCAGTGATGCCTGTTTTTTTGGTTTTTGACTGCAGACAAAAGCTTAATTAGTTCCATAGATTTTATTGTGATTCTGACACTTTTAAGGTTTTTGACGTGTTAAGTGCCAATTTCTTTTCACCTTGATGATTCTTCATGACAAAAAAAACTGAAAATTGATCATATTTTCCAAAAAGAAACTGCTTTTTGCGCTCTATTTGACTTTGGACTAATTCAATTGGTATCAAATTCCATCCGATATTTCACGAATCAACTGTTAAAAAGTCACGAGTAGGAACATCTACAACTTGTATTCGTGACATATTTTAAATAAACCGTTAATTTATTTATATTTATGTTGAAGAGGAATAATATAATGCTAGACAAAAGAATTATTTTAGTTATGAGTGCAGTTATAATGTATACCAATTTAAAGCGCGTGAATAGTTCAATTCTATCTTTATGGCTAATTAAAAGCAATATTTAATCAATAAAGCGGCATGTTAGTTAATTGTGTAAATTATCCATTAATGTATCCCCTAGTTAACCAATTAAGTTATAAATATGACAACTAAAACCTATCAATATTTCATAACAATTCGATCTAACAATTTAATTGGGATAACAATACTTTGAAATTTTGTTGGTACATAATTACAAGTACAAATTATGTATATAACGGTTCCTCAGATCATTTCCGATGTTTATTGTGGCTTCTATGGTCAACTTCCGACAATCAAATACTCTTGTTTGCTCCAATGCCTACTCTATCTTTTTGTTTTAGGAATGGTATGATGCTACGACATGTGTAAAGTACAAAAATATGGTAACGGACAAAGTAACTTTCTATATCGTATACGTTTTATTCCTTGTTACATTTTTTTCCCAGTCTCTGGACTTACTTTTGATTTTTGCCATCTACTTTTTTGTTCCATCGGTATTCTATTGCCGTTGTTTACTTTCGCAGTTTTCATGGATCTAAGAAACAGTGGAAACCTGGAGGCAAAGAATCGTTTGTTTTGGCTTGATCTGTACCGATGAGACTTGTCGAAATGCGCATATGCAGAAAATAATTTAACATTAACTTCGATATTTTGTTATTTGTTACCACTGGGCCGATTCCTCTGCTGGTGGACTGTTAGTCCCCGATGGTATTCACCAACCCAGTAGTCAGTACTTCGGTGTTGACCCGAAAACCGATTTTATTGAAACTTGCAATATGTAAATTTTACAAAATTTTGTTTAAAATCTCCCTCATGCATAGCTCTATCCTTAGCTGAATTTTGGCTTTTCTATTTAGATAATTTTGGTTATTTCTTCTGTATCATCTTTTACACGTTTTGGTTAATGGACTTCTAAATCTTTTGGTTTGATCTGTTCTGATGAGATATAAGTTGTCGAAATGCGCATATGAAGAAAATAAATTAACAGTAACTTCGGTATTTTGCTATTTGTTACCACTGGGTCGACGCCTCTGCTGGTGAATTGTTAGACCCGACGGTATTCACCAACGCAGTAGTCAGCACTTCGGTGCTGAACCGAAAACCGATTTTACTGACACTCGCAATATCTAAATTTTACAAAATTTTGTTTGAAATTAAGGAGTATCTCCCTCATGCATAGCACTGTCCTTAGCTGAATTTTGGCTTTTCTATTTAGATAATTTTAGTTATTTCTTCTATCAGCTTTTACACTTTTTTGGTTAATGGACTTCCATATCTTTTGGTTTGATCTGTTCTGATGAGACATAAGTTGTCGAAATCCGCATATGAAGAGAATAAATTAACAGTAACTTCGGTATTTTGCTATTTGTTACCACTGGGCCGATACCTCCGCTGATGAATTATTAATCCCCAAGGGTATTCACCAACCCAGTAGTCAGTACTTCGGTGCTGACCCAAAAACCGATTTTATTGAATATTACAATATCTAAATTTTACAAAATTTTGTTTTGAACTAAGGAGTATCTCCCTCATGCATAGCTGTGTCCTTAGCTAAATTTTGGTTTTTCTATTTAAATAATTTTGGTTATTTGTTCTCTATCAGCTTTTACACGTTTTTTTTTTTTTTTTTTTTTTTTTNGGGGGGGGGGGGGGGGTTAGTGGACTTCCAAATGTTTTGGTTTGATCTGTGCTGATGAGACATAAGTTGTCGAAATGCGCATATGCATTAAAATAGATTTACAGTAACTTCGGTATTTTGCTATTTATTACCACTGGGGCGAGCGTCTGTTGGTGCACGGTTAGTCCCCGAGGGTATCACAAACCCAAAAGTCAGTACTTCAGTTCTGATCCGAAAATGATTTTATTGAAACTTGCAATATCTAAATTTTACAAAATTTTGTTTACAACTAAGGAGTATTTCCCTCATGCATAGCTCTGTCTTTAGCTGAATTTTGGCTTTTCTACTTAGACCATTTTGGTTATTTGTTCTGTATCAGCTTTAAAACGTTTTTTAGTTATTGGACTTCAAATATTATTGTTTGATCTGTACTGATGAGACATAAGTTGTCGAAATGCGCATATGCAGAAATTAATTAACAGTAACTTAGGTATTCAATTATGTTACTTATTGCAAAGTCAGTTATAATCAAACAGTCAACATATAAAAAGTATTAAATCAACTAAATTGCGAGAAGAATTTAATGCAATCTAAACATGCAGAATAATACATTAAATCTAAGCAAATTGAACAACACATTTTTGTTGATTATATGCATTGAAAACGAGACAAAAAAGTACAAACATGGGAACATTTGTAGCAAATTGTGAATAAGCAACAATATAATTATTATTACTTTAATGAAAAACTAAGATATTACAGCACCAACACAAAAAGCCAAAAGTTAAGGCTATAATGGCCAAAATGTTAGCGTTTCACTTAAATCAACCACATCCTAACCAAAGTATGCTTAATTTGACTAAAGCAGAGATATGACAAGTAATCGAATTTTGATAAGTTTCATTCATAGTTTAATTTGACAATATTTAAATGAGTCGGCCAGTTGTTTTATCACTTTGGGTGTAGCTTTGCTCTGATACCATTATGTTTTTCGTATAGTAGGAGTCCTAATTTAATGTATCTGTAAAAGCGGTATATTTAAATTTGATAGGCGTTCTATAAACAAATTCTTGAGCATTATATATAAATGTAAGGACAAATACTGAATTTTTTCTGTTGTTTTATTCAAAAAATACCGAACTAACTATAAATTTAGTTTCTGCATATGGCCATTTCGCGACAACTATCTCAGTGCAGATCAAATCAAAACATTTGGAAATCAATACACAGAAATATATGTAAGTGAAGGCTGATAGAGAACAAATTACCGGTAAGATAAAATCGGCTTAAGACAGAGGTATAAACGAGGAGAAAATCTTTTGTTTTATGAACATTTTCTTAATTTCCAAATTGCCAACACCGAAGTACTGGTTACTTGGTAGGTGAATACCTTCGGGGACCAACAGTCCACCAGCAGAAGCATTGACCTAGTGGTAATAAATGAGTAAATACCGATTTTATTGTGAATTTAATTTCTGCATATGGCCATTTCGACAACTTATATCTCTTCAGTGTAGAACAAATCAAAACACATCCATGCTCTTACAGGAATGAGAGGATCGCAACAGACATATTAAGATGCTATTTACTTTTTTTCTACTTTTAAATAAAGATAATCTAAGAGAATTAATTCAACTTCTATTTTCACTTGGTGATGTGGAAGAAAAAACAAATATCTGAAATAGCATGAGATACATTTTTACTTAGAATTATGACTGAACTGTTCACTAAAAAACCTAAAAAAAAGTCTCAACTTGTATTTTTTTCATTTTTAGGCGTTAAACAATCGATAACTAGTAAGACGTCGTCGATTCTTTGGTAGAGCAGAAAAACTCTTAACCTATATAAGTTGTATAGTCGGTGATTCTTTGATGCAACAGATGTAAAACTACGGCAACGAAAGGATAATTCTTTAAAACTTTGTAGGCAATAGAGATCAGAGTAAGCAACAGTTATCGAAGACAATTTCTACGGGAATGACGGTGAATGCGTGGTGGAAAATCAACATAGATTACTCGAAAGTCAGGGGAAACTTGCTCTCAATATTGTCTCCTTGTGACTTCAAGTTGGTTTTAGATTGTTAAAGTTCTCAACTGGCTTTTGTGGCAACTTTCTTTACGCTTGAAATTTAAATGTCACACTAATGTCCTCGACAGTCAAAAACTAGAAAATATGTTGGATAAACTGTTTTAGTTGATATAACATTTTAGACTTCGAAAGTTTACAAAATATATTTTTATTGTGTATATTCTTCTCTTTATATAAATAAAATGTAAAAGTACCTATAACAGATTTATAAAGTAAGTGAAAACCGAACCGTCAAAATAAAACGGGTAATCCAAGGAAAATGGAATATTGGAAAAACAAAGAGACAAAAAAATAACATGAGTAGGGCTCAGAAAAGAAAAATGAAGACACACACACACACACACACACAAAGATGAACAATTTACTAGTATAGTAGAAGAAGAAGTTAAAGCTACTAGAGAACAAAAAATTGATTTCCACAGACAATTCACTTATATTGAACTTTATCGAGCAACTATTTGACGTTTGTTGGGGCAATGGTCAAATTTTCCATCCAAGATTATTTCGTGTGTGCAAGTTCTGTTCTTTCTTTTTAGTTTCGTTACAAGCCTGTCCTATAGATTTCTTTTTCATTGCATATTCTTTTTTCCAATGAGGTGCATCCTGCCTTTTTTTCGCCATATTACCATCCTGGATTTTTTTACAATAGGTAACAATCCTGCCTTTTCAAAATATGACCCCAGCCACCCCCCAAAGAAAAATAATCATTTTCTGGTCGCTCCCGTGATGTTTTGATATAATGAGAGAAGTTACCGTATCTAACGCTTGAATTTTTATATAAACATTGAGGGGATCGTTTTCCTATGAATTTCTGTCCTTGGATTGGTTTTTATATAGTTAAAAGCATGGCTGCTAGAATACGTTGCATTTTATCCAAACTCAATAGAAATACTTATAGGGAGCAGCCATTTGATATTCAGGGGGGTATGGTAATATTTAAAAAAGAAGGATGGTATCCTATGTTTTAAAAATCCAGAATGGCCATGTTGGCGAAAAACGACAGGATGCAACTGGTTGAGAAAAATCAGAATTTTTTATTTAAAAAGAAATCCATGACGCACTTTAACAAAAACAAAAAACCAGGACAGAATTTACACATAAAAGAATCAAATATAAAAAAAATTGACCATACCCCCTCCCCTTGCGAAATAAAATCCAAAGGTTCTGAACAACTAGGCATGTTTGTTAGCGGTACATGAACGTATAATTGAAAATGTCAAATAAATTAATTGTTGGTGGTTGTTTTGACACATGTTAACCTTGTGCATATACATTTTAATTCAATTTTGAAGTTCGACATGCTATGGTGTGAATTGTTATATAACATTATGCATAAATAAACAACACCTGTTATTTCAGATCGACACATAAGGTTTTTGTTTAAATGTTAAATTGGAAATAATTCCATGCTTAAATATTGTTCAATGAAATAATTTAGATATGTAGAATGTCATGTCTGCATAATTCGCATTTTGGAAAACAAGATTATAATCATTTTATGTCATAGTGAATTTTAAAATATATAACCTGCTATTTCATACATTTAAGAGGAATATGCACTTGAAATTTGTTTTTTTTTTAATATATCAACTGATATTCTGTTCATTTTTAGTTGAATAAACACTTAAATTTTCTATTTTGTTCATTTTTGGATCATTTTTTTATCAATTTGATCTATCACATAAAGATTTAAACTTATTTTTTTATAGAAAATAACTAATCATAATCAAAATACTGTTTGAATGCAAAAATAAAAGGTAGCTGAATATTTAATATACATGTAAAACCTTAACTTCTCTTTAATTCGAATATGAAATCTGAAATCCAGATAATTTTACCATTTTCTCAATAAAACTGCAATAAACATCGACCGACAAACGATTTCAGAGGGCGTGTCTAAATGTTAACAGCACGTGGACGATTTTCACTTTTAGATTTATCATTGCAGAAAGGCAATAAATGAAATAATTGGTAGAAATAAAATCGTTATATACTTCAGCAAGGTTAATTGACAAATTATTATGATACAAATAGATAGTATTTCCATTTGATAATTGAGACACAAATTTAATCCGATAACATTATTGTATGTGTTGCATTTGTTTAAACTCTTTCAAATTTTATATTCAATTCGAGAAAAATTAAAGGTATGGATTTGTGTATAAAAAGACGATTGTCGTATGATATAGATAGCTTAATAGGAAAGGAAAAAGAACTTGAGAAGAGTTCGGGTAAGATATATTTAGTCCTTATACTTTTTTGTAAAAAATGAAATGATATCATTATCTTGCTTTTCTTTGCATTCTGTATATAATGAATATATATAATAGTATATAATTATCTATTTCTATATTTTATAATTGGCTAGAAAACATTTTTTAACTTCATTAACAAGATATATTTCAGTTTTAAAATGTGACTACTTAATAATTGCCTGAATCTTTTGAAAGCTTAATTTGATAAGAAAATTATGATAAATCAGTATCTTTGACCTAATCGTAAAACATTATGTATTCGAGCATGAGAAAATTAGTTCATTTTTGCAATGTCTAAATTTAAGAAAATTATGTTTGAAACTAAAAGTATTTCCCATCTTGCATAGCTCTATCCTTAGCATGTTTTGGCCTTCTATTTTAGTTCCTATTGGTACTTTGTACTCTATCAGTTTATACACATATTTCGGTTTATGGATTTCCAAATGTTTTGATTTGATCTGCACTGAAGACTCATAAGTTGTCGAAATGGTCATATGCAGAAACTAATTTCACAGCAACTTCGGTATTTTGTTATTTTCTACAGAAATTTGGAGACGTAAAACAAGATATATCAATTGTGTAAGATTAATATTGTGAATTTTATTCTATATCTATTTAATTTATTTCTTTCCATTTTTGTCATTACATCGTATCGATTTGGTGATCATTCGAATTTTTCAAGTGAATCGAATGAACGGAAAAGGTCAGAAAACAGTGAAAGCAGAACCCCGAAACGTACTTCTAACACACTTTTCTTACTTTAGATATTGTATAATACAAACCCCCAAAAAATCATGCAAGTAAGTTGTCGGCCTGGTATTAATTTTCTTTTATAGAGTTTAAGAAAACAATTTTGCGGAAACACAATAATTTTCAAAATAGATGTTACTATTCATTTAGCGAAATGATTGAAAATCTGAATGCTTACACAGAAATGATATGGAAGATGGCTTTATAAGACAAAACAACAAATAATTAATTGTATATTTTGTTCATATTCTGAATGCTTTTGAAACCAATGTATTGTATACAGAACAGAAACAAAAAATACATACGTTGCTCGACAATTAGCAAAGCATTCCGCTTAAACCGGTGCTAGGGGCCGTCTTGAACTTACTATGAGGTATGAGCAAAGCTCATTGTTGAAGGCCTCGTGGTGACTTCAAGATGAAGAACAACAATAAAAGCGTTGTTCCTTTGCTTGTTTTTTTACCATGTATTTGTAGAGACTTTGTCTCATGTGCATTTACTCCATATCCTTTTATTCACCATATAGGATCAAAGTTGAAATAAGAGAAATAATTTTTAAAAGTCAATTCTGTAGTGATTTCTATATGAAATTCTTTTAATAAAATACCTCCCTTGCGAATTTTCTGTTTTCCTTTAAAACTATCACCAGATAAATAGCTGCATCTTTTTCACTGAAAAATATTTTAAACTTTGAAACTTCCTATAGATAAATAATTTGCTGCATTATGAAACGCAAATGATCAAAAGTGGACATAAGTGGCAGCATATTTTAGTATAAAACTGCTGACTATGACTTCGAAGTAAGCAGTAAATTGGGGTAATAACACAATTACCGAACATAATTGTCAAGAACCGAAGTCCGTCGGATAAAAAGACAAAGCAGTTGGAAACCACGGGGAAAATTGTCGACTGCAATGGTTCTGACTTGGTACAGGTATTTCAAAAGAAATGGTGGGTTAAACCGATTTTATGGAACGCCAAACCTCCTATTCTATTGCGGTAGTGTCCAATAGTACTTAAAAAATAGCATCCCAGTTTAAGGTAAAAAAAAATCTTGAATCAGAGTTCGGACGGAAACTTTCATTTTTTTATAAGGAATTTTGAAGACCTTAATAATGATCATATGAGACGGAATTTTTTAAACCTTGAATAATAAGGTGATCACTGAGATAACTATGTCTAATGAGAAAGTATGTATGATTTGTGATTAAAATTGAATTTTTAAATTAAAATCGCCCCTTTTGTCGTTAATCTTAGTACTGAGGTGATGATTTTCGACTTGTTCGAGATGTAAATCAAAAAAAGATGTATACATCTAGTGGTTTCTGTCGCTCCGTTTATCTCTAGTTCTGCAGTATATATCACTCGGATATGAAAACAAGAAAGATTTCTTATTCACTTTTGCTAGGGGGAAATATAAGTAGTTATTGTGTACGATAATTTCTAAGGTATGAAGGTAAGCGAAATGTTTTGAAGAACTTTGCTTATAGAACAACATGAGCAAAAACTTTTTAAATTCCATGTAAGATATAGACGTCAAAATTTTGGCGGAAAACAGTTCTCTCTAGAGTTTTCCTTCAATTTCAATTAGCTTTTTATATGCCTTTAAATATATAAAAATATAATTGGAAAATCATAAAATTTAATACATTGTCTATTTAATGCATTTTAAAGTGACCTACGACCAAGAAAATATTATACATGTGCAAAAAACATTTAGTCCTGTTTAAATGGATAAAACCCGAGGATATCGAATGCCTCTGGAACCTGACGCTCATACTCCCTTTGAGAAAAGTTCTCCGCTATTTTTATCACATCACAAAACTAGTTGAAAAAAAAGATTTTTTTTAATTTCTGATAAGGGTAAACGTAAAAACAAAATTACGAACAGAATTGTCAAAAGTCAAAGTCAATCAAAACCGCAATGGTCATGTTTTGGTACAGACATTTCTAATAAAATTTGGGGTTCAACCGCTTTTATGACGCACCAAACCTTCCCCTATTTCTAATTTTTCATTTTTAGTAAATTACTGACTTTGTTTTTATGCATAAACAATAAGACATTCCTTACTTTTCGTTGCGGATACAAAAAGGAAAATAACTTTCAATTTCATGTTACTGTAAAATCATATGTCAAATTCCGGTTAGTGACCTGTGACAGTAAAAGGGACTCGTGTTTGCATAAATTCTGATTTATTGATAATCGAAATTTTAATGTTTCTAAAAAATAAATTCATAAAAAAATTGCAATGTTTTGTGTAAATTTGTTAAATGCTGACACAAAGTAGTTTCTCAAAAAATCTATATATTTGACAAATTAATATAATTGTTTAATTGGTATTATGACACATTATGAGAATTTGTTCTTCAATACAAGACTCAAAAAGTATAAATCTTAATTGTAAATTAAATATTTACAGTTATGTTAGTAAACAAAAAACGCGATGAGAAATAGCATGGTCTTGTTATGAGCATCGACAGGTTTATTGATTAGGAAAATAATGCAATTATTAAAACAGATCTTGAGTGATTGTTCAGAATTTCAACCCATTAGTGGCTGAAATTAAAATAGAATATTAATTGTAATTTTATAAGGATATGTGGTTTAATTTAATACCTCCATCCTTTAAGTATGCATTTGAAAAATCATGAAGTGTTTCGTCCCTAGATTGCACCATGAATTAATATTAATAAAATCGTGTATTATTAGAACTTAAAACCGGAAATGTGTTTAATTATTCATAAATTATCATTAAACGATGAACAGAGATTTTTGAAAATAAATTCGATAAAGATAATGAATATTATTAAAACACTTTAGTATTTCCAATATGTTTTAAAAACTTTATTAGAATGTCAAAAAGTTTTAAACATATCTAATTTAACAATGTATTGCTAAAATTGCTACTAAATAATAAATTATAATCAAACATATTTTTGCCAGACTAATTACAAGAATTGAATAAAAAAAATTTAAATGAAAGATAAAAGTGCAGAATCAATACTATTATTAATATTCAACGAGAGAATTCAGTTAAAAATTAGTATTTCCGATGGTTTCATTGTCTTTTGGATTGGCGGTTCGATTCTCACTTACTTTACATTGAAAACACCACCACCCATAAAAATGTTTCATCAATGCTTTAAATATATATGGTTTATTGTTTAATTGTATTTTTTTCATTTCTTCATTTTTGAAGATGAAGAACAACAATAAAAGCGTTGTTTCATTACTGGGTTTCACCATGTATTTGAAGAGATTTTGTCTCAAGTGCATTTATTCCATAATTATCCTTCCATGTTTAAATTATTCAACAATCTACATTATGATGTCTAGCCTTTTCCAATTCATAATGCCTTACATTTAATTTTTATGAATAATATCTAATCTTCTGACCATTTTCTTACTTTTTTCCTTCCAGACTCAAATTTAGGTAATGAAGAACAGCATCAAGACAGTTTGAAGTCGGGACAAAACAACACACAAGAACCATGTACCACAAATGATGACACAGACGATAATGTTCCGAAAACTGCAATCACGCCTTTGCATAATCCATCTTCGCCCTTTGAAAGTACTGAGATTAAAACCGAATTCAAAGATCTACGGAAAGATGTGTCTGATGATAATAACATTCAAACCCTTTTCGCTCAAGCTGATGATTATCACAGAAGCAGAGTCTATTCAGGCGACATGGCATGTATGAATGACTCTTATAGTTTTAACGAGGGATGTGATAGCACTAATCGAGATTTGAGTGACCGATTTAGCGATCGTTATGATGAAAGGGACATGGAAGACTATGGAAAACGGAAGCAGAGGAGATACCGCACGACGTTTACTAGTTTTCAACTTGAAGAACTTGAAAGGGCGTTTCAGAAGACACACTATCCAGATGTTTTTATGAGGTTTGCTTTTTTCCCCTTTTCTGTCATATTTAAATAATACCTAAGGAAAAAAATGCATACAAATGAAGTTAACGAAAAAGAAAGTATCGTCAAATTACTGAATCGTCGTGAACTTGTCTTTACTGGTAATTTACTGTACAAGAAAATCGAACCATATCAAAAATGAAATGCCGCAAAACCAAAAGTAATTATCCCGCAAAAAAGTGTCGCGAAAATTAGTGGGTTTACAATATTTCATTGAAAAGTAAAAATTGTTGCTCAAAAGGTAAAACAGATAAAACATGGAGATTCTCCTGAAAATTGTTACCAATCCGTTGTTTGGCCAATTTTCCAAATCAGGACTTTGGGTTCGCAGAAGAATTTAGGAAAAAGTAGATTCGCTAAGCACTGGATAATATGTACCAAAATTTATTTTGATCAAGTAAATTATCTCCGTGACCACCTTATGAATCAGGGCTTCCAAAAAACCTTCTTGTATAGTTACTAAAAAGTTCTTCAATAGATATCAATCTCGTATAAAAAAAACGAAGGCCTCTGTCCAAACTTTCTTTACTTTAGTACATTTCTTTTCACTCTTATGGCCTTTCAACAGCTACCGGATTCTACCAAATGGGAAGAAACAAAGTTATAATGTTATCAACTACTATGCTCTTACAACAAAGAAACCAACTGAAATAATTTACTTCAATCAAATACGAATTCCTTCTACATAGGTTCGAGTTCTATTGAATGTTCGTCTATACTAGATTAAGTCGAAAAAATATCACAAGATAAAACAACTTGTCACATGAAGTGGGCAAGAAAGTTATGATCTTATATGTTAAAAATTGTCATGATTTTCTATTTTGCATAAAAACCCTCGATTAACCAGAAAGTCGACACTGCCAAAAGGAATTAAAAACTCTGAAGAGAAATATCAAACCATATTTTTTTCAGAAACGGTGTCTTGCTTCCTCAAACACATACAACAATATCACAAAATATAATTGTAGAGTTATATACTTTTGTGATGATCTATATGTTGAACTGATATTTTTCCTTTTTGTAGAGAAGAACTTGCAATGAGGATAGACTTGACAGAAGCTAGAGTTCAGGTAAATAAAACATCAAATTATAAACGCATTCAAACAATGTGAAGACATTTGTAAAATTAAGTAGTACAATTGTTTGCTTTTTAAATCAAATTTAGTAAAGTCCTTATTTACATAGATGACTTAAGGTTTCACACAGAACCACTCTAAAATCAAAGGACAACAATTTTGAAAGGATCAAATTTTGCTAATTTTAGTGTTTGCTTATTTAATTATGAAAATGCGCCTCAAATCATTTAAATGAATTAATCATTTTATAATTTCGTGTACAAAACTTATTAGAGTGTACTCATTGTTGTTTATCCAGTGCATATATCACCAAGGTTTGAAGGAGTAAATGAATACCTACTAAATTAAGTAGGATGGAAAATTCAAACAACCCACCGGCAAATTACCACTTGGGGGGCTTTTTTAGTGAAATAGTATCTCCACTAATAAAACAAAACTTGAAGTGGCTCTTTCGCACCAATGTTCAGGTCATTCTCAAAAAATAAGAGTTAAGGAAATTTTGTTAAACCAAACTTGGAGTATCTCCCTCATGCATTGCTCTGTCAGATGATTTTGGCTTTCCTGTTTAGATCCTATTGGTAATTTGTTCTCTATCAGCTTTTACACATATTTCGGTTTATGGATTTCCAAATGTTTTGATTTTATCCGCACTGAACAGACATGAGTTGTCGAAATGCGCACATGCAGAAACTAAATTCGCAGTAACTTCGGAATTTTGTTAATTGTTACTAATTTAAACACAACATCAGAATACTAAATCTAATATATTCATTAGACAAATTTTGAATTTTTACTTTTGGAAACCAAGATCCTCCGTTAACAACTTATAAGCTGTTAGAACTTTAATTATAACAATTAATATATACAGGAGACATTTTGATTCTAGAATAGAAAAGAATGTGAAAATCTGATTCTAAGAACAGTGATTATAACGAGTTGTACGCAAGTTTGTTTCACTTACGTTGTTTCGCATCCTGCCAGTGATATTTAGAACGAAAACACACCAAAAGTGAATAGGGATGGTAAAAAAAAAGGATTATAACCAACAGTAAAAGAAACAATTGGTTTAGAACAATTTGTAACGTGGAGAAAGTTAACAAAAGCAGCATTCTCAACAATCGAACATAGAAACTGTGTATATTTTTCATAGGTGTAGCCGATTCATTATTCATTTTAATACTAATTCTGAAAGAATAGTTAGCTCATGCTTTTTGCTTTTTCAAAAATTCAAATGTTGGATTTAACCAATAAAATTCTGTTCTGTTCTGTTCTTCTTTTTGCATAGATTGTCCATTTAGATGTCAAAAGCAATCTATAATAATTGTCTAATTTTAATGCGTTTTTAATTTCAGGTTTGGTTTCAGAACAGAAGGGCCAAGTGGAGAAAAAAGGAAAAGGTTGGTCCACATGGTCATCCTTTCAACACGTATGGACATTTTCCAGCGCCAGCTTTACAGTTTTCTCCTCGGGGACTCCTGGTTCCCCCACCACCTCCATCACAATCCTACACTGAAATACTACTTAAAGCCTATGAAAATCATCTACAACAGGCTAGACAAGAGCGATTAGTCTCACATTTAAACAACGTCTATAGTTCAAACACTTTATTATCACCAACACTTTACCACAATGCCTCGTTTCCAGTGTTGTCGAAACCCATGTCCGGTGTTCCACAAGTGTCATTTCAGAGCTTGTTAGCACAAATGACATCAAAGCGGACAAATATAGACACAGTTTCTCCAAAAACAGAGAAGAAACTACCTGAAATAAAGCAGTGTACGTCCAGTCTGGTTGAACTCAGGAAACGAGCACGAGAACACGAAGACAAAATTTGTACTGACCAGTAATTGTTTGTTAACAATTAACATTGATATCTTTAGCTTTTTTGGGATATTTGAATTTTATTACTTGAAACTTTGGGATATGGTTAAAGTTGGTTAACCATGGCAAGTGCAATTTGTTTGTTTTTATACATAAGTGCTAAATCAGTGTTGTTTGAAATAAATAGATCTTAAAGGCCTGACTGTTAGTCCCCGATGGGTATTCATCAATGTGGTAGCCAGTACTTTGGTGCTGGTACGAAAACCAAATTCGATTAAAAGCTTGCAATATCCAAACTTATGGAAATTTTGTTTAAAACTAATGAGTATCTCATTCTTGCATAGCCCTGTCCTTAGATGATCTCGACTTTTCTTTTTAGATCCTATTGTTAATTTGTTCTCTATCAGTTTTTACACATATTTGAGATTATGAATCTTCAAATGAGATGAATTGATCTGCTGAAGAGACATAAGCCGTTACCAAATCTGAGCTCAGTTTGGCAAAGTATCGACTTTATATTTATAAAGTATAAATTTTGATTTTATACTTAGGCCTAACATATTTCTATACTAGCCTTCAATTTTTTACATTGGTCATAAAAAATGCTTTGAATTAAAGTGTTTACAGGTGAAATATCAAATATCGAAATACTGAATTCAGATCTTAGCAAGTAATGATATTTCTTAGTTTTATAAATTTCAAACAATTTGTTGAATTGAAAATGACACCTGTAGCCAGTACTTCGGTGCTCAGCCGAAAGCCGATTTTATTTGAAAACTAAAGAAATTTTGTTTAAACCTAAGGAGTATCTATCTCTTACATAGCTCTGTCCTTAAACTGCTTTTGGCTTTCCTATTTACTGTAGATCCTATTTGCAATTTGATCTCTATCAGTTTTTACGCATATTCAGTTTACTGATTTCCAAATGTTTTGATTTGATCATGCGTTGTCGAAATGCGCATATGAAGAAACTAAATTCACAGTAACTTCGGTTTCAACTGGGCCGATGCCACAACTGGTGGATTGTAGTCCCTTTAGTCTCAAAGGGTATTCACCAACCCAGTAGTCAGTACTTCGGTGCTGGCCCGAAAACCGATTTTATATCAAAACTTATAATTTCTAAATTCAAGAAAATTTTGTTTAAACGTATGGAGTGTCTCCATCATGCATACATATGTCCTTAGATGGTTTTTGGTTTTCCTATATAGATCCTATTTGAATATTATTCTCAATCAGCTTTTACACATATTTCAGATCATGGATTTCCAAATGTTTTGATTTGTACTGAAGAGACACACTAACTTGTCGGAATGCGCATATACGGAAACTAAATTCACAGTAACTCCGGTATTTTGTTATTTTCTTACCATTTGACATCCTTTTTCGAAATATATTTTTCAGCATTTTTTGGTTGTAGATACTGAGATTTACCCTGTTTTTTTTATAATTGTTTTATCAACATTTTCATCAGATACAACATTTAGACCATTTTTATGAAAGGTTTAACGTGAAAGATGTTGGTTTCCCTACGAACTGTTGATCAGTGCTCATTCAAATAATCCTACCTTTTCCATGCCTTTTCCATTCTTTGTTCGAGTGATCTTGTATGGCTCTTTGCCTTTACTCCAATTCTAGCAATTTTCATTGTTATATAAGTAAAAGTAAAAGTTTCAGGAAACTGCAAAAACGTTTATCTCTCGATACTGGAAATGACTTTGGAACTGCCTTCTGCATGCATCTTACAACAGATCAAAAGTCATTGCAGTCACCTACGATATAGTTTGAACGGTTTTTTATACGACCGCTAAAAATTTGAGGTCGTATAATGGTATGGCGCTGTCGTTGTCGTCGTCGTTGTCGTCGTCGTCGTCTGTAGACACTTTTGTTTTTGGTCAATAACTTAAGTTCCAGTTGATCAGTCCTTATGAAATTTTAACACAATGTTCCTTGGCACAAAAGAAAGACTGAGTGGTTTTGGATTTTGTGTCCCCTCCCATTACGAAAAAGGGGGCCAAAAAGGGCAAAATTATGTGTATTCACATAATTGGCTGTAGAATTTTTATNATTCATCAGATTTTGATGGGGTTTCTTTCAGTGTGCTCCTGAGTAAATTTCCAATCAGCAATATGTCAACGGATTTCACGTCACATGTACCGTTCATGAGATAAATGGGCCCAAAAGGGGCGAATCACAAAAGTTTTATTTTTTTGTTTATTTCTAGTCCGATTTTGATGCAGTTTTTTTTTAATGGATTCCTTATGAAAAATTAATATGGCGCTAAACTATTAGATATTTGATAACATTTTTCCTTTTGGAGCTATGAGGGGCCAAGCGGGTCCAAAATTGCAAATGTGCAGGTTACATTAAAAAAAAATATTTTTCATCGGATTTCGATGGGATTTTTTTCTTTACATTCCTACTGTCTTAAGCTTTAAGTAATATTTCAATGGATTTTGCGTATCTCTTACCGTTTCTGACCTGTAAGAGTTCAAAGGGGTCAAAATTGCAGTTTTCACAAATATGTAAAATCTTTATTTCTCATCGGATTTAGATGTTTTTTTTCCTTGTTTGTGTCCAGCTAATTACTGTTCCAATCTCCTTATTGTGTCCATCTAGTTACTGTGTCAAGCTCTTTACTGTGTCCACATTCATTTTATATTGCAATCGTTCAAATTTCAGTGGTCGACATGATGCGGTCGTATCATGCTGCGCTCCGCGTAGCCCTTTATTTTGTACATGAAATTACTGTATACCGTCATACGAGATTTCAACTGCATATTTAAATTTGTGTACCTTCAAAACCTGGTATCCAGATACAAGTAGAATAGCATCAATTCTTCGAACCAATTTTCAAGTCGAACAAAGTGGTTGATAAAACAATAAAACTCACCAAAATATTTGAAGAATTTTTCAAAACATTAATTAAGTAAGATAAGTAATTCTTGGATGGATTTATTTACAAGGTTTTATGAAATCAACAGCATATGAAATATTACATAATTTTTTTTTGAAATTTTAAAAGTTGAATTGCTTGTTATTGTTGTATTTGTAAATAATTGATTAAAACTGTTAGCGAATTTTTTTTTTTCTTTAAATAATAAGATTTCAAAACTGTGATTCATTAAAAAACAGAGAACAGTTTGTTGCTAATCAATGGCATTATAAGAATAGGTTTCTACAACGATTCTGTTTGGTAAAATTACGAGGGAAAAGCTTGTGAATGAGAAAAAAAATGTCAAATAAAAAAAATTCTTTGTTGTTTACATACTAAAATGTTATTTGAGACAGGGATTCTTTTTGTTGTTTTTAGATTTTAGGATTTATAATATTTTTCCATTAACAAAGGATTCCAACATACATGTATAATAAATTCATCCGGATATCAAGAGAATTTATTCTGAAAAATTACGTTTAAGTTCATATATCAGTTTCTGTATACATGGTAGGATTTCAAAATGATATGTAACCCCTTTTGATTTCAACAAGAGACAACATCATTCGAAATTCCATACAGTTTAACCTAGATAGCGCAAATAAAAATACAAAAATATATTCTGAATACGAAGCATCTTATATGAGTTCAGGATTTAAGAAATCGAATAAGATGTTTTGAAGTTTTAAAAAAGAATCAAGAACTTATATCAAACTTTAGAAAAAAGCAGTTTCTGAAATCATAAATCATAAATAAATTGTAGTTGGAGTTTTTTTTTTCTTCAGTTTACGCTGATTTTGGTCATTTTTAAATTGACTAAGGTCTTATCGTGAAGATTTATTATATTCCTACTGATTTTAGCCATACAGATCTGTGCCTGCATCAGACAGCATTTATTTATGGTAGATCAGCTCCCTTCCTTGTACTGGGTACCTTAACTATATTGAATTCAATACAAGGAAAGAAACATAGCAGATTCCTCTCTTTGTTCTACGAATTAAACCATTCTTTCGCGTTCTGACAGATATTTTCTGTTAAAGCAGGACTCCTGAAAAATTGAAGAGAGTCTTTCTCTGCATGTGGGTCAGTCAGATGTGGTTTCTTTTCAAACTTTGTTAGACCTATTATTAGAGTTCCTAACTTGTGATTTTCCCCTCTGCATACCTCTTATTCCCCATTTACTTCTCAAAGATAGATTTCAGTCTGTTTCTTCTGTGGAAATGGCAGAAACAGATACAAATAAACGAATAAAATGAAGTTAATTAAAATAAAACTAAAACGTAAACACAAAAGTAAAAGGGCAAAATAATTCGATAGATCGGTTAGGTGTTTATCAAATGTGGTGAGGATATAAAATGCTTATTTGAATATGCAACATTGATTCTGTGGTGGCTTCATATAATCTGTTTCTCGAAATTAACGGAGATTTAGGTCTTAACACTAGAATTAAAGACAAACATGTTGACTTCTAATTTCTTATCGCCAATACCCCGTTCTTAGTAGTAACTATGAAAAAGAAAGGAAATGGGGTAAATGTCAAGGAGACAACATCCCATATCCAGGTTAATACTTTCCCTTTATACGGCATATATGTATCCTAGCTAATACGATATGCTTGAGCTTCATCTAAATACAAGGACCTCACAAGCACATGGTAACTACTATCAAACTACTCCCAGGATATGAGGATGATCGCTTAAGGGAGTACGAGTGTCTGAAATTTTGTAATTAGAATTAAAATGCTGACCTTTTGTTTGAAGAGAGCTGCTAATGGAACAGCTTGAGCAAAAATTTTGAAAATCCATGTAAGAATTTTTGAGATATAAGACGTCAACGTTTTGGCGGGAAACAGTTCTCTCTAGAGGTTTCCTTCAATTTGCATAAAATGTTTATAGGCCTTTAAATATATAAAAATATAATTGGAAGTTGATTAAATTTTATACACAGTCTATTTTATGCATTTCAAAGTGATCTATGACCAAAAAAATAAGATCTATGTGCCAAAAATTTTAACACTGTTTAAATGGATAAAACCCGAGGATATCGAATGCCTCTGAAATCTGACACTCATACTCTCTTAAAATAGTCTTTTCTTAAAGCTACAAGAAAAACAGGTATAAATCATAGAAAAAACATTCTTTTGCACATAATTTATATGTCATCTATGGCATAAAAATATTTCCATTGTGTACAAACTCAACTTAAAAAAAAAAACAAGAGATCTGGAAAACAGTTCTCATTTTGTCGAAATTGATCCGGGCGAATACTGTGATGTATATAATGCAGTGCTAGCTAATATTGTTTTGTCTTGTAGCATAAGTTGTAAGGGAGAATTACTGACCTGAATGTGAGGAATTACCGTGGCTTCCTCTTTATACAAAATTTGAACTGAATCTTGAAAATGAACAATAGTCCCAAACAATCTGCATTAGCTTGTCCCTCCTTAGATATTTCAGTACAATGTACATGTCCAAAACAATTTTGAACTAAACGGGTCCTTTTTCTGAATTCTTGTTTTCTTTAAAATTAAGTGTTTACCACGTGAAAAGATTCGCCCATAAAATAATGAATTCAAATTTATACAAAATGTGTAAATGCTTGAGAGAGCACAAACCCCATAATTCTTGCAGCTTAGGAAATACGGACAAATCGTTTTTCTTTATTGAGTGTCCTAGTTTTTGGCTTTAGTGGGACCTTAACACTCCGTAAATTCTATGGTCACGATCACGAATTGCTTGACCAGTATAATGTAAGTCTCGTTACTCAGTTTAGTCTGACTTTTTTATGTGTGACTATATACGAGTGAGTGCTTTCATCAAAATTATCGGACTAGAATCCTTCATGTCTACGATTTAACTTTGGATTTATCACAATTATACAGACTTTCTCATTAGACATAGTTATCTACGTGACCGCCATATTATTCAAGGCTTCAAAAAATTCCGTCTCATACGATCATTAAAAAGGTTCCTTAATAGATATCAGTCTCTTGTGGGAAAATTTGAAGTTTCGGTCCGAACTCTGATTCAAGATTCTTTTTTTACTTAATACTGGGATGATCATTTCTTTTAACTGTCAAAGCCTTTCAGGGATCTCCTGTAGTTGGCGATCACAATTCTGGAATACCAGAATTGTTAACAATTCTGGAACAAAAATTTATTCCAGAATTGTTGTTCCAGAATTGTTAAAATTTTCAAATAATGCTAATTAAGTCAACAATTTAATCAAGGATTGTTGTTCCAGAATTGTTAGTTATGATTGTAATTCTATTTACATGATCAAAGACTATAGATGAAACAATTATTAAAGTATACTAATAATTAAAGATCAAAGGGTATATAATATACATAATTTAATTAGTAAAAGAGAGATCAATCAAACACTGGGATAATGTCTTTAATTGTCCAAAGCTGAAAAAACCCTAAAAAATGTATAAATTTCAATCACCCCAACATTATTCATCTCAAATCGAATCCTGCAACAAGTTACAGCACTGTTCCATCCTTTTCCAACTGCCATGCCTGTATTAGGCAGGGTTAATATTATTGTCATATAATCATAAATCCACCTGCAAGGGCAACACAGTACTTGGCAGATCTCAAGACACAAACCATTAAAACTACAACAAAAACCAAAGACATCGCTTGTGACAAATATGACTCGGCAAGGGCTGTCAAATATGCTGCCGATGTATATTCAGGCCATGCGGTAAAACATCAAAGATTATCAACTGAATCTGAGTACCAATACCGCAAACGACTAGTCACTGAACGGAGTGACAATGACAACACTGATACTTTATCAGATGACTCCACATCAACAACGTCACTTTCCATGCAGCAATCGCTCAAGTTCATAATGCAGTTGGACAGAAAATCACTTCAGAAACAGCTTAGTGAACACCAAGACACATACAACTACCTTAAACAACAAGGCGGGTAGTTGAAAACCAAGACTATGGACGAAATGAAGCTCACGTTGATTAGTGTTACTGTCTATCATTTGTCTATGTGATTCAGAGGAAGATATTTTTAACAAAAGGCCATTTTCAGGGCGACCAACTTATTTCAAAAAGAATATAGTTGTTAAATAACCAATGTTTTATCTGTAATTTCTGCGAAATGTAATAGAAATACAAGTTTCAACCCTACATTGCCCTATCTATCTCTCATAAAAATGTCTAGATAATAGGGATTATTAATATTCAGATTCAATCTTGTAACAATTCTGGAATATCACAATGTTCCAGAATTGTTGGAAAAAAATTAAAAAATTAACAATTCTGGAATAATTTTTTGTTCCAGAATTGTTAACAGTTCTGGTATTCCAGAATTGTGATCGCCAACTACAGGAGATCCGCCTTTCAGTATGACTGACTACCGGACACTACCGCAATGGAAGGGGAGGTTTAAACCCACCATTTCTTTTAAAATGCCTGTACCAAGTCAGGACCAATGCGGTCGACAATTTTGCCGGTGGTTTCCGCCTTGTTTATCTTTTTGTCTCATGGACTTCGGCTCTTGACCACTCTGTCTAGTAATTTTGTTATTACTCACATTTGACGCGAGATTCATTCATAGCAGGAGTCGCTTACCCTGTCGAAACACCCGGTGTCAGTTTTAAGGTAGTTCGAGTGGACATGTCCAACTTACTGTTAAATTGAATATGATGTGTTTTTTTTTAGAAAAGTGGACCAAAAAGTGCTTCAGTAAGTGAGAACCTAACCGTCAGTCTAAAACGAATAATCCAAGGACAAGGGCAAAACATCGGAAACAACTAAGAAACGAAGACATAACATGAGTACGGTGCATAAAAAATGAAGATACACACACATACAACGATGAACAACACAGACCTAATAAAAACCATGGGTGAGGTAGGGTGTACTGGTGAAATATGCATCTCCTGCTTCTTATAAGACACCCGCCTTGTTGAACATGTTAAATCCGGTAGAGGAAAGAAAGATCTGTTGTCTTCTGGAAAATAGATATCCCTCAGCGTGCCACAAGATCGTGATGTCGATCGTAAAATTTCTGGAGTGATGACTTCATGAAGTATGGGTAACATACCAATGTTTAAGTAGCCTATTTGTGAGCAACCGGGCTCTATCAAGGAAGTCGCAGAATCGAAATCTTATGCTTTTTTTTATATTTGACTCTTCATTTTGGTCCTATTTAGATGGGATTTGTTTTATAATTGCACAGCTGGATTATGTCGACAGATTCGGGTATAAGCGTTTACTGTTTTTGAGAAACATCAGGCCCAAAAGAGTGCCGGATGGGCGAAAAACAATAATTACCGGTATTTTTGCGAGATTTTTATACAGTTTTTTTATTATATTTATTATTATGCACCCAGATCAAAGGTCGGGAGCATAATGTTATGGATCAGTGGCATATTGTTTTTCCTTTTCCGAATACTTTTTTTGCTTAAACCTATGCTATAACTATGTAAGATAGACTTTTTATACTAGTAAAGTGTATATGTAGGTCTAGTCAAGAGGAACATAAATATGCAAAAAGGGGTCAGCTCAAATGTCAAGGTCATATGGTCATAACTTGCCCTAGAGGTAAAGGAGCTGCTAGGAGGTATATGTGGTGGTTCAAAAACTTATTCTGATTGGGTTCTTGATCAATGACTATGATCTTCTAACTGCATTTTATACCATGAACAAAATCATCTGTTAAACTTTTATTTATCATTATAGAAATATATATGTTGTGCAATGGCCACAAATTAACCAATTAAAATTGTATAGTTGGTCACGATTAAAGAACACAAAATACCGGTATACAAATTAAAAAACATCTAAAAATGACAAAATTGGAAAGAAGGGATGATTGCCAAACGTTTCCGCCGTATTGCCTTCGACCAGGGGATTAAAGGGTTGAAATACGTCCATTTTTATTTTATTTCTGATAATAGATGACTGTCAATTTTTTACTATAACCATAATACACTGTGCAAGGTATCCTGAACATAACCAGGATATCAGAATTTGCTTTGTCTTCTTTTGCATACAATAGGTAAATTATGATTTTTTATGGTTTGCAAATATATTCATTATTTTTTTTTACAAATGTTCAAGTGATCCTGGGAAAACTCGAGCTGTTTTTGATGTCCGTGATATTAAAAAGATAATGATCATGATCAGAATAAAACAAAAACAAATTTAACCAAGGACAGGACAGTAATGGGGTGTAGTTAAAGCATGCACTTCAGGCTAGGTTGCAAAAAAAAATCTTTACTAGTATTATTGTCAAGCAAACAAGCACATGCATAAAATGATAAGAAATTTTATCAGCCTTTTCTTATTGAAACAAAATACTGCACATGCTCGTTAACGAACATTACATTGCTCTTGTAACCACATGCCTTTACATATGTAAATAAACAAGACGCAGTCGGGTAATTAATGCAATGTCCGATTGTGATATAAAATTGAAAGATTTGCAATTAACACTTTATCAGTATTTTATTCCTTGACTTCGGAAATTACTCTGAAACAGTTATCCATAATTGATACAATGATGGCAGACATACGTTTATTATTGCCCTCAAAGCATCATCCTTTAATGAATTTCTGAAGTTGACTAATTGAGAAGAAAATTGAAATTGTCATAAGTAGTTTCTGTTACAAATTTTACAAGCAAAAGTGGATAATTCAATAATCATTAGGCTAATTCCCTACTTCATCTAATGATTTAATAGTGGCAGACGACATTTTTCTATCACCTGCACGTTCTCTTCTTCGTTACCGCCAACAGCAATGTGGCTGCCAAAGACTATCCGTCTTGACGTTGACAAGGAGTATTAAATTGGTGTATTTTTTGTTCAAATCAAATAAATCTCTGGCAAAGATCAGATGTTTGTTTTTTAATTGTGTTGATAAGATTTATAAAATTCCAAATTAATTCCAGAAATAATCTGAAGATATTTGTCATGGAGATTCATAGTTGACGAAGGCTTTCATCACGATCTTGCTACTTGAGTAATGATCTATTCCCTTTCCAATACAAAATCGGTTTAAGATTGTGTGTTTTTCTCGTATTTACCAGTTCACATGTTCTTTTATATTCCATAAATCTTTTACATTGGCCAATCACATACAACCATCCAAATTGATTTAATTGCTGGGCTCTTGTGGTATTAGTTTGATCAAGGTCTCATTCCATTAATCGGAACTTGTTTTGTTTGCCTCATTTGAGATCTGATATATATCATACATGTGTATCTTCTCTATGGTTTCACTCGAGATGTTCTTCCACTTTGTGTCTCCTTTGTGCAATCTTTGATTTTACAAGAACACAACTATAAATACCTATATCGATGACTTATCAGCTTGCAGTTAGAACTCGTCTCAATTTGGATCTTACTTATTCGCAAATAAGTGGCTCTCGTACATGACTAACACTCAGCATTAGCTATCCGTATGAACATTTCCAAGTCATCACATTCACACACAATCTTTGTACACTAGGTGTATTTGTCACTCTGAGAACTCAACATATGCCTCCAGCAGCTCAGCTCATTCATTTCAAGGGAAAGTTCTGATCTCTGTGACCTTGACCTTTAACCTGACCTTTTTTGCATATTTATGTTCCCCTTGACTAGACCTATACACTTGCCAAGTATTAAAAGTCTATCTTAGTTACATAGTTCAAAGTTATCATGATAGCAAAGTTAAAGGGTTTATAGACACACAGACAAGACAAAAACACTGATCTTGGAGCATAAGAAAATAGCGAAAACTTATTGCTGCAATTTTAGATATCTTTTAGACTCTACACGCATCGCAGATGATGACTGTTGTGTTGCCTATCTTACAATTGTGTTTCCCACAACATAGTCTATCAGCTAAATACGAAAAGGTCTCTAATTTCAAAGTTTGTATGATACCCCGGTAGACAACATTTTCTTTCTATTTTTCAATAGTTAAGGGTTTGAACTAAATGTTTGATTATTTGATTTGTTATACTTGAATTTTCATGCCGCAAAGTAGTACAACAATGAGTTTTTATGAGCTCCTCCATTCAGTCAGGACCTGTTACTTAGTTACGAATTCCATATTTGGTTCAACTTCAGGCGTATGATGAATAATATCGTAATATTATTGTAAATAAAAGACAGGAGCACGAAAATAACATGTTTATAGTAGTTATGTACTAATCATTTTCAATTAAATAACAATATAAAACATCGCTAATTATAATGACAAAATTGACTATTTTGATGGATATTTTATTAACCATTGTAAATTCTGATCTTATATACGCGTCAAACGTGAAAATATAAGATATACTATACTTGCAAATTTTATTATAATTTTCATTGTATCAGGGAAAATATTATTAAGCTATTCAGGATTTAAAAAAATAGATATGATCAATCCGGAACTTTGATCTTACTCCGATACAAACATGTCAATAGAAATAAATTGCTAAATATCATGTTCAATCGTAATTAGTTCGAAAAAATATTAATTAACATTCTTTGTATTAAGTTGCTTGATGGTTTGTTTAATAAGAATATTTTGTTGACCGGTAAGGCTAAATATGGACATTTAACATATATATTAAAGGGTCTGTTCTACTCATTTATTGTTAAAGGTGTGTTCGATTGTTTGCTATTTTAGTTACAATTTTTTTTTCTTAGTATTTTTTTTTGTACTCTATTTTTCTCTTTTGAATTTTTTTCTATTGTTGATGTGTACAATGGATGATAAAAGCTTTTCTTTTACAAGTAAATAAAAAGAAAATTCTTTGAAAAGTAAATACAATAGAATTCTGTAGATTGGAACAACTTACTGTTTATGTCAAAAGACCGGTTAAGCGGGAGATTTGGTAAAACTTTCTGACCAGACTTGTGCAACATTAAGAAAAGTTTCGCAGATAAGACAAGATTCCAATTCATGATTTAATGAAAGATTTTTTGAGAAATGGTCCGAAATGGGGGATATTATAGGAAATGCTATCAGATATATATACAAGTAAACAGAATCTCCAGTTTCCACTCAAGAGAAACATTGATATCACATAACTGATAACCTGTCTCTAACTTTACGTAAAATTGAGTTTTGTCATAATTGAAGCTCCAGTGCGTTGTGGCTGTCTCGCGTTTTTGTTTCGTCTTGTTTTTTCTGTGTTCCTGTTTTTGCCACATTGTCTTTGTACTTTGATTTTTGTGATCATCTTTTCCATTGTTCCTTTGGTATTCTACTGCTGTTGTTTTGAATATCTCACGTCATTGTCTTTACATTTAAGTGTAATTATCAAATGGCAATTGAATGCAAGATTCTTTGGGACTGAAAAAGTATAATCCACAGTATAGAATTTAAAACATTTGTAAGGTAAACTGTTATGAAGGGAGGCGAACTGATCCCACATAAAGAGAAAAAAATCTCGTTATTAAGAGATAATAATAATAATAAAGTTAATAAGTCATATATTATGAAATAATATCTCATTATTATGAGATATTACCTCTCATGATTATGAGATATTATTTCATATTATATGACTTATTAACTCAAAATTATGAGATACTATCTCATAATTATGAAATAAGATCTCATAATTATGAACTAGTATCTCACAATTATGAACTAGTATCTCATAAAATTATCTCATGATTAAAAGATAATTATCTTGTTATTATGAGATAACATCACATGATTATAAGTTGATTATCTCGTTATTATGAGATAATATCTTAATATTATTAGATGTTTTTTTTTATTATTTCATTATTATGACTTATTATCTTATAATGATGACAAAATATTTTGAAATAATATTTCATAATTATAAGATGTTATCTCATAATTATGAGATGTTATCTCATAATTTCGAGGTATTTTTTTCTTCATGTGGCATCAATACGCTTCTGTAGTTATGTGTACAGTATGTATGTTGTATGGTCTCTAAGTTTTTGTTGGTTTGAATGGAGGATGTGAGTTATTTGTCTCATTTTGTGATTGTATTGTGGTATTATGTTTGTCTGGATAATTGTAGAACAGGAAGCTGATTTGGTTTTATATGTCTGCATAAAATCTTTAACATCAACCGTCAAGAAGGCGTTCCTCAGGCGTAACAAAACATGACATTTGAATTAATTGAAGTTATTTCCCTTGTTTAAGGAAGTCAGCTTATCAGGTTTCTATGGTAGTGAACTTTTCTCTTGCATCATTTTAGTTCAAAGTAATTCCAAGCTAAATGAGGGTAGATTATGATCTTTAAAGTAAAAAATGTGATACTTAAAGGCTTTTGTTAATAGTTAGGTGCCCTTAAAGAGCTCCTTGTACCTATTTTCGGCAGATTCCGTAGAGTATAACATCCGAAAAATTAAAGATCTAGTATAACTGAACAGATTTAGAAGAAAAAATTGCTGTCTACCGGGGTATCCAGCAAAAATTTTTTTTCAGGAGCTAGCTGATAGACTAACATGTGTGAATTTAGAGCGTTTGCATATTGAGTGTCTCAATTTTGATCATTTCTCATATCTCTCATACAAATAAAGTTAATACTTAAATATTTAAAATTTAATGTTTGACGTCGACTGATATTACAGCATATTTAATTAGATTTTATTTATTCTTTTAACCCAATTTATTATCGTCAGTTAACGGTATCGTATTCATATTTGATCATATTTTAAACTGCAAAATGCCATAAAGTAAAAGCACCATATTTATGCATTATTTAGAATCATAGAAATATAGTTGTTAGTTATAATGGAAGTTATATTGAAAATTAATTATTTTGATTGGGTTAGTAATAGTAAAAGCCCTGAACTACTACAATTATCAAAAAATCTCCTCTGGGAAAGGCTGATATTTTGAGAAATATGATCCGAATTTTAAAAATCATCCATTGAAATGACTAATGAGAATTAGACTGCATTAAAGTAGTCTTTCAAATGTTAAAATATTTATATCGCTTTAGCTGACAATTAAGCCTAACTGTATCCACGATACTAACTATTTATAAGAGGCAACGAGAACTAGAGCACAAGGAGGCTTGAATGACAAGCTCTCAGGCTTTAAAATACAGATAGAAGTATATGTTACTTCGTTTAAAAAAAAATGATTGCTTATGAAATTCACCGAGTATATTGTCTTTTTTTTGAATGAACTAATCACTCTTGCTTAGCCTGCAATAAAAAAACTTATGGAATCCCTCTCCCCAACGTTTTCTCTAGGCTAGGCTTATCCCAAATTCAACCATTCCAATATCCCACAGTATCATTCCTTTCCGCCAAATCACCTTTCACCATATGCTTTCTTTCTATTCAACATCCAAAAGATCCTTATATTGGATTTGGAAGCATAAATTAGAGCGCTGTTACATGAGTTATAAGTACTGTTAGTTAAGGGATCGGATTTTTGGTTTATCTTAGAAATACTAGTAAACTGGAAAATGTAGGCGAATAAACTCATACTTATCTTTTCATATATTCGAAAATATATCCGAATATCTTCAACTAGTGAAGGCACTTCACTTTATGGTCAAACCGAGAATGATATAAGATATGTATTAGACCAAACAATCTCTGTTTTCAAGACATTTTATAGGTCTGGTTAAAATCATTTATAGGGTATTACTTGTGATATATTTTCAAATATTAAAAAATCTCTGTTCCAAAACCACTAAGTCTAGGAAGTTGCATTACAAAATGAAATTCATCTTCAACATCAGAGCAACATAATCTGCGCAGCAACTTCAATATCAATACTGAATAAGAACATGCACTATATAGCAAGTGTCCAATTCATTCATTCATGTAAATATGTATATAAATACATTTTTTTTTATTTCAGAAATGTTCCTCAATTAGAAATATGTTCTCAAAATATTTCTCATAACCGATATATCATTATTTCAGAATTTTTTTTATATTCTTCAATTCCTTTGTATGAGACCTTATTTCAAACAGGGACAAAATATACTCATGTAATGTATTTAGTCCTTGTTTCAAAAGCGATACTTTCAAAAATGTGCCCTACGGGTTATCCAATGCATGTTGAGTCCCATATTATCATGTAATTAATTTGTAAATAAGTATTTTTCTTATATGAATGAACATTATTTTTTGATAAAAATTCTTTTTCTGATATGAGAAAATTGAATTTTTGGTATTAAAAAATCAAGGCGATTTTTTATATCAAATATCCGTTTTTCATATCTTAAAAATGAGATTTTTGATACCAGAAATTCGATTTTTTTTATATCAGATATTAATTTTTTTTTATATCAAACAAAATTTTTGGACATCTGAAGTCAAGAAATCCAAATTTCTAATAAAAAACGAGTTTCTGATATCAAAAGTTGTTTCTTTGATATCAAAAGTTGTTTCTCTGATATCAGAAAATTATTACTATTTTTTGAAATCAGAAATTCTATTTTTAATAAAAAAAAACGTATTTTATCAGAAAATATTTGTTGATGTCGAAAAATCGATTTTCCTATATTAAAACAGAGACATTTAAACACAATAAATGATGTATTAAATATTTCTGATTAAAAGCTAATAATGTTTTTCTGATATAAGAAATTCCGTATTTGGATATCAGAAATTCTTTCTTTGATATCAGAAGTTCATTATTTGAAATCAGAAATTCATTGTTTGATATCAGAAAATAAGATTCATTTCTTATATCAAAAGAAATTTGTTGATGTCGATTTTTTTCTGATAGCAAAATATATTTTCTATATCAAGATATCCAAATTTCTGGTATAAAAACGAATTTCTGATTTATAAAAAAACCTATATAAGGAATGAATTCAGTTTGATAACAGAAAATCATTTCTATCTTCTTATATTAAAAATCTAGTAGCGATTTTTATGATATCATAAATTCGATAATTTTTAATCAGAAATTTTTATACTTACTTACTACTTATTCTTACTGATTGATAATTTCCAGCACAGGGGCCGGTAACATACGATATTGATAGACCGGGTCCCATATATATATATATGGGACCCGGTATATCAATATCGTATCTTATAAGGAAAATGCTCGTAAATATTTCGTAGTTACACCGACTAAGTGTAGAGTATTATATTTGTCATGTGACAATCGTACATTGAACAAAATGGCAGATTCAACATGAATCAAAGACTGAAATATTACCACGTAATAATCACTTATTAGTGCAATTTTATGAAGACATTTACAGTAATTAATAAATTACACAGTAATATGCGTTAAAGGAAGCACTTTAGAAGCTGATTCAAAGATGATTGCAATATATTTTTGAATAGAAGTTTTTGCCAAATCATGAAATTTTCTTTGTGTTCTGATAATCGAAACAATCCAACTCGCTCAAAACTCGCCCCATTACCAGTCATCTCCCCCATCGATGTTTTGGATAATTTAACCAAATTAGTCCGAGATTCCTCTGCCGTCTAACAGCCTTTTTTCGACTTGCTGGGGCCGTGGGACCCCAGCAAGTCGAAAAAAGGCCGTTAGACGGCAGAGGAATCTCGGACTAATGTGCTAGCAGCTACGCCCGACTAAGCGTCGCTCTCTCTCATCTCATCAAAGCCCACTGGGGATCCTGAGACGAATTCTTACAGATACAGATATAGGAGCTTCTGCAAATCCAATTAATGATGTTATAGCATATAGCATTGGAATAGATTTTTTGATAACTTTCTTATTTTATGCACATTTTGGATCTGTAAAATTCATGTTAAACTTTGGGATATTCATATATTTTCTACTGATTTACAGTTTTTCATATGCATTTCAAAAATATTATTGCAAAGGTCAACCAAGTGGCTAAACTTTTACTGAATAGAAGTAAAGATTTACAACCCACGCCTACATTCTATTACCTTAAAACAACTACACAATGTATACATATCAAACAAAAAAGGTAACAATTGCATACAATGTCTTTTTAACGACCGCAGATCAGTTTTAGAATGTAAGCTTGGGATGTAAACTTTGACTTCTGTTCAGTTAAACTTTTGCCACTTGGTTGACCGTAGCAATAAATTTTCGAAAATTCATATGGTTTCCATATACACTACTGGTACCAGTTATCACCAATTTTCATCATGTTCATGTGACTAAAGCTCGTGCATGCTTTTGTTGCACGGTTAAGTACAGAAGTCAGTAACAATATCATAAATATGCATTCCTTGAAGAAATTTGTTTTAATCTTAAAAAATAGTGATGAATCTGAGATAAAAGCCCTTGGGAGCCCTTTGAAATATATATTGGTATGTTAGGGGGGATCACATATGATGATTAGCTTAAAATAGCTTTTTTTACATGTGATGTCATGAAACAGAACTTGTGGTGTCAGCTATATTTTCTTCCAGAAATAAACTCTGAATGTTGCTCTTCTTCAAATAGACAAATCAAGGTAAATTTGGGCTGTTAATGTCTTTTTCTCTCTTGTCATCGTGAGCAATATTGAGCAAATATAGCATTGATGAAAATCATGCTACTTTTAGTTTGAAAATTGCATCGGCTGACCTTTCGTTCTTTATTCCCTTGAAGTGAATTTTGGCTTTAATCCATATTCATAATTCATAGTCCATTTCCGAGCGGTCGTAAACATTAAAAGTCCTGGTTTATAAAATCACAATTTAATACAAACGCATACAGTATTACAAAACACGGGTTTCCACCAACATGAACACATTCACAGCATATTCAACACAACAACAAAACAACAATATTTTAAGTCATGACGTCATAAACAACAGTACAAAAGTACGGCAAAACATGTAACGTCAAAAGGCATAAAAAGCATGTAACCGGGAAAGCACTTGAAAATACAAGTTCACAACACCCTTTTAGTTCATCCCTTTTTGAGGAAACTCCACTGGATTAAAGTGTACATTTAACATTTGAAAAAAAAGCTGACACATATTTTGAAAAATGGCGAAAACTGGTACACACATCAGCAAAATTTTGTTGAGAAAACCAGGGACTATAAACTGACCATATTACTGCACATGTGCAGTGAAACTGAAAATGATTACAATTGGTGGAAGCATTACTTGGTAATGTTTTACAATATTAATGCATTCAAAGTTTAGTATGAGTTTAAGATCAAATGCAAAATCACAGTGTGATGATGGCGAAAACTTGTACATGACCATTAATTCTATACAAATTGAAAATGAAAGGTGAAAAATTTTACATCCTGTAAAAGTGTAAAATTTCTGTAATGGAGATCAAAAGGAATTATCAATTTAACAATATTTTCTTACAAGTTAATTGAAAATGACAATTTTATGACCCTAATTAGTGACTACCATTTCTTGGCAACCAAGGTAAATTTTTCAATCGTGTTATGTCATGACGGAAGCTTCTATCAGAAAGTATTTTTTTTTCTATCTGAACAAGTGTTATAATATTAACTATTTGTTTCTGACATAATAAATGGCATAATGTTTGTTCATAAAGGAAGAAATAAAATCCCAATGTTTATAATATTTTTTTCAGCAGAACTTTTGTTAGTGGGGACTGGGACTAATATAACAGGGATTTGAAACATTCACATTTCTTACAATTTCGGTGTCTCGACAGATTTACCTGTAAATCGTCGTATTTTTTAGCATTTCTCTGTTGAAACAGAGGAAAGTTTTAGTACACATTACAGCTACATTTTTCCACCAATTTTAATACAAAGAACACAATTTTATAGAAAAAAGATTGCTGAAAATCATAGTATATTTTTTGTAAAATAAATTTATTCCAAAGTACACAAATTTGCTCTTAAACTTGGATAATTTTGAATTTTTTAGAAATATACTGAGAAATTTTACACTTCATGACGTTTTTTTCAGTACACTTTCTATTTTCCCCATAATATTTAATGCTACAAAATTTATATGATTGAAAAGATGAAACTTCGATGCGAATCATGGTATATTTTTCTTTAAATTTAGTTGAAAATTTAGTTGTAAAATACACAGGGAAAAGTTTAGTGTTTGAACTCAAAAATTTATTTTTAAAAATTGCATGAGCGTGGTCACATCAGTCAAAATCATCAGCACTGTTAAAAATCTTTCCTGCATAAATTATATATGAATATAAACCCAATACAAAGAGCTTTATACTGATAAAATTCGTAATGGTAGGATGGAATTTGACAGGTAAACTAATGAGTTAAAGTTAGCCAATTTTCTTGATTTTCATTGTTCTGATGCTCATTATCATCGATAACTGTCATTTGTTTATTGGATGGTTTCTCGATAATTTTACGACCTCTATACACAAGAAAACATTCCCTGGTGCATTTATTACATATTTTTAATTAGAATTTAATTGTTGTGTGAATGAAAATTTAATGTTGTAAATATACGATAAATCAGCTTTTCGGCAATTTTTTTACAATAATTTTATGTTGAGTAAATCAAAAGTTACAGCCGAATATCGTAGCCTGGACACCGCTTTTTATTCGATCAAACTGGTTTGTTAAGTAGTTTCATATCCTTGTTATATTAGTCCCAGGTGGGGACAAATATACATTGACAAGTGAATGTTTTAAATGTTAGCTCAAAAATGTACATTTTTGAATGCAAGGTGAATATGAAAAAGAAAGGAAATGGGGTTAATGGCAAGGAGACAACATTCCACCTCCTGGGTAAACGACCTGAAATAAAGCACCTAAGGTCACCATACGGTCTTCAACACAGTGAGGAATCTCACACCATATTGCAAGCCCTAAATGACCTTAAAAAGTAAGAAAGTGAATAAATCAGTGGAAACAAACCAGTTTCAATACCACAAATATCAAGAAACTAAAATTTTATAAGAAGAAAATTTTATAGATTTTATAAAATATTTTCTATATTTTAGGCGGTCCTAAATTAATTCTATGTTCAATGTCGCCCACCCTTGTAGGTTTTTGAAAATTCTTGAAAATAAAAAATGAAAATTTTGTAATGTCCATAAATTTTGGGTTTGAAGTTGCGATCTGTCACTTATTGAGCAGTCTGGTATGTAACTGATGAAAGACTTGCTTTATGTCAGCCAAGAATTTGAAATTAAAATATAAAATCTGTACTAGAGCATATAATAAATTTTTGTAAGATAATTGCAAATGTTTTGTTTGAAATTTTTGTTTTAATTTATTTCTCCCCCTCCCTAGTAGCATTTGAGATCTTAGGGTGATGTTAAACATACAATTTAGAATTCATTTAGGATGGCCTAATATATAAATATCAACAGAAATGTATTAATGTTACCATTGCAATTCTTATATCTATTCATTAGAATAACATGGGTACACATTCAAAATAATTTTTCTCGGCAACTAAAAATCACAGCCACTTGAAATTTTGTGACTTCAGTATTTGGTTCTCTATTAGACTTATTGAATTCAGGTCTGTCTGCATCTACTTTCTGTTAACCGACTTGAAATATTTTCCACATACTGTCAATAGTATAAATTTCCGTAACATTTTCTTAGAAACTACTAATCACAGCCACTTGAAATTTTGTATGGGACTTCAGTATGGGTTCCCTATTGCATGTATTGGGCATATTCAATTCAGGTCTTTCGGACATCTTCTCTTTGTTTTAACAACTTATAGAAATTTGTGTTTCCGACAACAGCAGTGCATGCACAGGCCACACAAGTCTTACAAGTAAGACCTGCAATTTATTATCCCCTTGCCCAACGAAGTTGGGGGGGGGGAGGGGATATAGCGTTTTACTCGTTCGCCCGTCCGTCCGTCCGTTCAGACTTAAGACCATATATCTTTTGAAATAACAAGTCGTAGATGGACAATATTTTGTCCATGGATGCATCTTGAGGAGTACTTGAGGTTGGTATATAGAAAAGGTGGATTTGACCTACATTTCATGCATAAGTGACTCAGGTTAAAGTTTTTGTAAGAGTCCAGATCTGGGATACTACAACTTGTAGAGGAATAATATTTTGTATGTAGATGCGTCTTGTAAAGTTACGAAGCTCCAGATAAAAATTAGGTCACTTTGACCTACATTTCATGCATGAGTGACTTAGGTTAAAGTTTTTGTAAGAGTATCTGGGATACTACAACCTGTAGAGGAATAATATTTTGTATGTAGATGCGTCTTGTAAAGTTACAAAGCTCCAGGTAAAAATTAGGTCACTTTGACCTACATTTCATGCATGAGTGACTTAGGTTAAAGTTTTTGTAAGAGTCCAGGTCTGGGATACTACAACTCGTAGAGGAATAATATTTTGTATGTAGATGCGTCTTGGAAAGTAACGAAGCTCCAAGTAAAGTGCCTTCTAAAGTTATGAAGCTACAGGTAAAAATTAAAGAGTCCAGGGTACTTCGTAACTTTATAAGTCACTTTGACCTACATTTCATGCATGAGTGACTTAGGTTAAAGTTTTGCAAGAGTCAAGATCTGGGATACTACAACTTGTAGAGGAATAATATTTTGTATATAGAGGTGTCTTGTAAAGTTAGGAATCTCCAGATGAAAATTGAGTCACTTTGACCTACATTTCATGCATGAGTGACTTAGGTTAAAGTTTGTGTTACAGCTTGGATTTTAGATACTGCAACTCGTAGAAGAATAATATTTTGTATGTAGATGCATATATGCTTTAGGTATGAGGCTCCTGATTGAAATAAGTCACACAGCTCAAGATAAAAAGTAGGTCAGTTTGACCTACATTTCATGCCTGAGTGACTTAGGATAAAGTTTGTGTTACAGTCTGGATTTTAGATACTACAACTTGCAGAAGATTAATCTTTCGTCAGTAGATGCATATATGCTTGAGGTATGAGGCTCCTGATTGAAATAAGGTCAACATTTCTTGCATGACTGGCTCAGATTTAAGTAACAAGCCAGATCTTGAATGATACAACTTCCTTGAGTGCTTATATTACTAGACAAACATTCAATAAACGGGCGAGGGGATTAGCTGTCGTTTCCGACTGCCCCTTCTCTTGTTCTTATTGTCAAGATGTTTATATTCGTATTTTATGGAAGAAATAGGTACTGACATTCAATCAAAATTTATGATTAGAATATTTTTCATCTTTTTCTTTTTCTTTTGTTTTGCTGTGCTGAACTTGAGAAAAGACAAAATGTCTTTCACTCGTGAAGGATATCCCAAATTCTAATCTTAAATGTGATCGTGATCTTAACCTATTACATTTTAAACTCTATCATTGCAAATTATATAAACAAAAAGGGTAGATACATTCTACTTTTAAATAGATATGTCATAGTATACAGTTATTTCATGCCTTTGAAAGAAACAACAAAAACTATTGTCCCGAGGTGATGGAAATTACTTGTGAACTGTTGCCTGAGGCCCGAGGCTGAAGGCAACAGTTTGCAAGTCATTTCCATCATCGAGGGACAATAGTTTTGCTGTTTCCTGAAAGGGGGCATGAAATAACTGTTTTATTAACTTATATAAGTAATAAAAAAATCTTGCTTTTAAAAAAATTTCTACACGGATAAGCCTTGCGGTAAGATTTAAATGACGTCGCAGTGAGCAATTATTTTGTGCAGGGAACAGTTCTTCAGGAAATCGGTAAACAGTTAACTGTTGCAGCCGACATTAAATTTTCGTGAAAATAGTTTAAAATGCTACATATTAAAAATGTAACTATAAGTTAATAATTTTAAATGGTTAATACACGGATTTGTGTAGTTTCATCTTTTTATCTTAGTTCAGTTTGGAAGAGTTTAAACATTAGAGCTGTTTTAACAACATTGAGTAAGTAGTTATTCTCACAATCCATACCTATCACCTCCTTTTACTGCTTAATTAAAGCTTAACTAGCTTAAGAGCTCTCACTCGTAAACCTTTTGAAAAATCTTCCCCAATTCTTCTATAGGTCATTATGAACCAGATTTCCTGCATTGATAGTTTATCAAATGGATCCAAGGAGCATTAAGGCTGCTATTTTTAAAAGAAGAACATGAGGAAAAGTGATTTTGTTGGCAAATAATTTAAAAACTTACAGATGTCAAAAACCTGAAATGTATGTGGATAAAATTTGTTAGAATGACTAGATATGCAAAATGTGCATAGCCTCCCATTTTAACTTAAATCTGTTAACCAGTTTCTAAAAGTTATTATCCCTTTCTGACATTTTCCTGTCTCTTTTCAATCTATTTTCTCATCTAAGAGTTGTAATTATTGCCCTTTTCCAAAATTGGCTGTTTTTTTTTTACCTTATCTGGCTATGGCCAGGGCTAGGTATTGCCATCACTTGGCATATGGCTTCTATCATGAACTTTTCATTCAAAGATCCCCTCTTATAAAAACCAAATTTGGTCACAATTGTCTTTGGTGGTCCTTTAAAAAAATGCATCCAGTCCGAGGTGGTTGTCAACAACTTAGCATTTGACACAATTATTGGAAAACACAACTTGGAAATCTTCTCTGAAACTACTGATCCTTTGGAACCAACATGAACTTAGTGAGAATAGTCCTTTGTATGTACCCTTTAAAATATATCCAGCACATTCTCATCTCATCCAAGATGGCTGCCAGTGCTTAACATACTTTAATATTAGATACTATGAACCTATTATGCCAATTACAACAAAACTTGGTAACTGTAGTTGTTAGATGCTCCCCTTTAGAAAATATGCTCAGCAAGTCCACATCCCGTCCAAGATGTTCATCAGAAGGAAACATAGTTAATTATAACAATGAGCCATATCAGGAAATATTAAAAGAGGGTCTTACAGGGGGTACCCTGCACAGGCGTACAAGAAATAAAATGGGTCAACATGAGGAACGAAAATTAGGAATTGGCTTGTATGATGCCCATTTTCGGTTTGCATGACACAAGGGAAATAACTACCCTCCAAGTGGATGTTCCCACCATGAGTTTTACTACTATATTCATTTAAGGCCATAATGGTTACATCATAGATAAGACTGATATAATATTTTGTATCATTTATTTGAAAAAAGAAGTGACTGTTGCACTGCACCAAATCACAACAAGCAAGTTTATCCAGCAGCTTTAAATCAATGTAAAATATTATTATATTTGTACTTTTTTTTCTGTGTATAAAGTAAAGAAACACACTTGCTCAGTAAAACATCATATTGCACAGTTGATCATGATAAATCATCATATTGACGTTTTTAGGCTACACCTTTCACACCCACAATAGATATACCACACCCGTTTTGTTTGTCATCGGTGACTTAAGCCATGTCAATCAAATATAATAAAACAATTATGAATCTATACTCAATCAATATGGGGTTCAACGGAGCACAAAAGATAAACCCTCGTTCAACATTACTTTATTGCTCTGTTAAACCCCTTATTGATCTTGTGGAAGTGTCATAATTGTATAATATTGTTTAAGAAAAGAATTGATATAGATAGTCATTATTGCACCTCTATAATAGTTATATAGTTTACATGTCATTTTCCATATCTACCCTGGCATTAGCCACAGATTTCATATCATACCAAAGGCGTAACCTGGCTGATATTGGTGGAGGGTTAATACCAGGAATGAAATGGAAATTTACATTTAATGTCCTGTGTAATCTGATGCCTACTCATCAAACACTGTAAACTGACAAAACAATTCTAAATTTTCAACTACGAAAGAAATAAAATATGATGTAATTATAAAGGGTGAATTTTGCTAGGTTTATAAAGCAAGAATTTTTTTTTTGAATTAACTTTCCATTTTAATGCATTTTCAAATGCTCATAAACACTACTATGATGTCATCAAGATATGAACACAAGTACAAAATGCAGTTTATTTGTCTGGGACTGTGGATGTACAAACATTTTAATTATCACATACTCAAATTCTATATATTATACACAAATATATGATAAGTACTGATGTGTAGTATTGACTGGTTAGAAACTAGTTGCCAGTATATGCTCATTAGTATTTACTCTCTCGTATTGACCTTGGGAATGCTTTCCAGTATTTACTCTACAGGATTAGGGTCCAGTATTGACTCCAGAGATAGGGCTAAGTATTGACTCCAAATGAGGATTGCCCAGTATTGAATCCTTAGGGACAGAATTCAGTATTGACTCAACATGAATTGGGTCCAGTATATATTGACTCAACAGGATATGTTCCAGTATTAATTCCTCAGAAAAATGGTCCAGTATTGACTTTTCAGGAATAGGGTCCAATATCGATCCCACAGGTAAAAGGGTGGAGTATCGACTTCACAGGAATTGGGCCCATTATTGACTTCACAGTAATACATTCCAGTTTTAACTCCACTGGAATGAGGTCCATGAATGTGGTCCAGTATTGAATTCACAGGATAGGGTTTAGAGTTGACTCCAAAGATATATGGTACAGTATTGATTCCACAGGAAAAATGTCAGGTATTGACATCAGAAATAGGGTCCAATATTGACTCATTATTGACTCCAAAGGAATAGGGTCTTACAGCTCATAGTGTATCAAACATGGAGTTGTAATATGAACCAGTATCCCCTGTGAAGTCTTAATAACATCTATACATATACACACATGAATTTTGCTAGAAGGGCTTCAATTTTTTGTCTGTTAATGGTGTTCAAAATTTGTTATTTTGCAATCACAGGAATATGGTCTCATGTTCCTTGACATACTAACCAATCAAATTGCAGGATTCACCTGGATATTTCACTTCAGCAGAATGTAGTCCAGTATTGACTTCACAGGAATAGGGGTCCGTTATGGAAAAGGGGTCATAAAAAAAAATTCCTTACCCCTTCCATGAAGGAAATTATTCATGATACATATAAACTGAACCATTGGTTTGTGATGAATTAAACATCACATCATATTTTGATAAACAATTTGTATATAGAGAAAAGGGATTAAAAATGTTTCATATCATATAAATAGTCAAAGCTCATTAAATTTTTTGCATGTATATAACTGAAGCTTTTTTTCAGTTTCCTGTTTTTTTTTTCAATAAGGTATTTTATAATCTCTTCAATTATTAATTGAAATGTAAATCATCTGAATCATAAAGTATACATTACTATTTTACTGGCCATAATTGGGAAATCAATAGTTTAGCAAAAATGACATGTTTCTGTGCATCAAATGGAATGTATTTAAATTAAAAGTTAACTTCTAGCTTTGTGTGATAGTAATCTTGGATACTTGAGGGGGAAAATACCACTTTTTTAAATTATAATTTATATATAATAGACATTACAATGAACCGATGTCAAGGACTTGGTAATAAGACAGAAAGGAGAATAGGTAAATGAGCATATTCAAACTTAAATCAGAACTTGAAATTTTCATAAATGGTCCTGTGAAGTGCACAGTAGAACCCTTTCAAAAAAGTGTTGTTGTCTTTTCCTGGATTTGAACTCTCCCATCAAATGGAGGTACAAAAATTCTTCACTTCCGGTTATCACTCGTTAGGTTGGCTAACAATACACAACTGAAACCCTGAATACAATTTAATTCTAACAAAATTAGTGCAGTGTCACAGTAAACTAAACCATGACCTAGTAATCTAAATATGAACAGTGTTATGAGCTGTTTTCAGGATGAACAACACTTGCCTTGTTGGGTTGATAACCGGAACTGTTTCTTTGTATCTAAATACCTAAACCGAACAGCAGACCAAATGATTTTTAGCTCACCTCACGAAGTGAGGGGCGCTTATGTGATACCCCTAGCATCAGTGTCCGCGTCTGGTTAGCAAGAATGGTTAAAATCCATTCCTTGTAACTGACAAGTCCCACATCAACTATATTAGTATGTATGATGCATTTTTGGATGACAACAACAATGCATGTTTTGGATGCTGTCTCTGACCTACATTTTACGCATGAGAGACTTGGTTAAGTAGAATGGTCCATTCCCGCTTACTGACATGTCCCACATCAACCATATTGGTATGTATGATGCATTTTGGGATGACAANAACAATGCATGCTTCGGATGCTTTCTTTGACCTACATTTATGCATGGGCGACTTGGTTAGGTAGAATGGTTCAAGTCCATTCTCGCTTACTGACATGTCCCACATCAACCAAATTAGTATGTATGATGCATATTGGGATGACAACAACAATGCATGCTTCAGTTGCTGTCTGTGACCTACATTTTACACATGAGCGACTTGGTTAGGTAGAATGGTTAAAGTCCATTCCCACTCACTGACATGTCCCACATCAACCAAATTGGTATGAATGATGCATTTTGGAATGACAACAACATTGCATGCTTCTGATGCTGTCTGTGACCTACATTTTACGCATGAGCAACTTTGTTAGGTAGAATGGTTAAAGTCCATTCCCGCTTACAGACATCTTCCACATTAACCATATTGGTATGTATGATGCATTTTGGGATGACAACAACAATGCATGCTTCATATGCTGTCTGTGACCTGCATTTTATGCATGAGCAACTTGGTTAGATAGAATGGTTAAAGTATATTCCTGCTCACTGACATGTCCCACATCAACCATATTGGTATGCATGATGCATTTTTGGATGATAGCTGCAGTGAATGGTTCAGATGCAGTCTGAACTACATTTTATGCATGACTGATCTGGTATGCATCTGTTAAAAAGAATGATTATAGTCCATTCCTGTTTACTGACATGTGCAACATGTGACAATGCTGTACAACGAGGTGAGCTTAGCAGGCTGTGGCTGCTTTCTATGCTTTGAAAAGGCCTATAGTACTCTGTACTTCCTCCTTGGCTAGAATTATTCTCAGTGATACATATAAACCTTATCATAGGTCCAGGATTGAATGCTTAATTTTCAAGATTTATAGGTGATAGGAATGAACAAAGATTTGATAAATATTCATTTCCCCTTGAAAATAACCACCTTACACAGAGTAATTTACAATCAGTGTTTAACTCTTCAGTTTCTGTAATGGAATCTAACTAATGAAAAATATAAAAGTCAGAGTTTTCGCTAGGGAGGTATTTTTGAATTTTTTGTAAAGGGAGATAATTTAAAGCATGATTCATTGATTATTACACACTTTACACTTAATTTTGAAAAAATAGTATGGTAGATTTTCCCAAAATTTTATTGTGTCTTTTATATAGTTAGGACTTCTTATTTTCAGAGGAAAATAAACCACTCAGTTATTCAGTTCAAACTATTTATTATCAGATATTCATGCTTACTTTCACATTATTTTATACTACAGAAATTTGCATTGAATTAGATACAATTTAAATTAAAGCTTATTTTACACACTTTATCATAATCTGAAAATTAAACAAGTGGAAAATTAGAGGCTAAGCTTACAGATGTCTACCCCCTTAAACTCCTACAAAAATCAGCAACTTGACAATATACCTTTGATGATTTGTTCTGCTGTTTTTAAGCTACCATTTCAGATATTTTGACTTATATTTTCTTATCCTAATTTATGCTTTGCCAATTTTTTAAATAAAGATTTTATATGTTGTGTGTATACTGTCAAAAGGTATGCCAAATATGACAATGTACAGTTAGTTTTTAATTAGAGTAAGTGCATAACAGGATATTGACCATCATATTACTTAAGTATATTAAGTAGATAAACAACAATATAAACTGCATGATTTTCTTAATTAATTTGTATTGTGTGGTGGAATGAATTCAAAGAGCAAAATGTCTCTGAGAAAAGTGTTCTCCTCAAAGCTAAGGCAAAGAGTGCATCCATCTTTTCTTGTAAGTACAAGTGGCTTTAACCTTGATTACAGCTTGTTTCTTTTATGTACGTCATGTAAAATTGTATTGAGATTGAGATTTCATTGATTTAAAGAAATTTTGTCAATGTGATTGATTTTGAAGCTGGGATTTAAGGCTGTGAATGGGACTGACTATGATTTATAATAGGATAGATTTTTCGAAAAGTCAACTATTCTACAATATTTAAGCAACTAAATTAAAGGTCTCTGACCGTTCCCTTTTTTGTCAATATAATATGTTGAAATAATTTGGATTTTGACATTTTCCCATTCTGATTGTATGGGGCAATTATTTTTATGCCAACGCGACGAAAAGTCGGGGGGCATATTGTTTTATCCTTGTCTGTCTGTCTGTCCGTTTGTCCGTCCGTCCATTCATCCGTCCGTACTAATGAAAAACACAACTATTCATGTTTTTTAGAAATGTTGCAAACAAATTCCAAATACTTCAAAGGAATCTAACTTACAATAAGTAGATGTGCACACACATATTTTTTTGAATACTAGTATTCAAAATGGCAGCGGTTGCCATGGAACTGAAAAAAGGTGGGAAAATTCAAAGTGCCTCAAATTTGATGAAACTTTACAAGAACGTCTAACACCCAAAGAAATGATTTTGGGTCTCAGAATTTTCAAAATGGCTGCCATTGCCATGGAATCTTGAAAAAGGTGGGAAAATTTAAAGTGCCTCAAAATGCATGAAACTTTACAGAAGATTACCTAGCACACATAGAATTGATTTTGGGCTCAGAACTTACCTTTTATATATTTTGGAAAAAGGGGAGGCATATCATTGTATCCATATTTGTACTGTACTGTCAACACACACTTCAATTTGTACTTGCCATATTGATTTAGGGTTCAATGAGCAGTGGAATAATTGGTTGCCATTTGGCAACAGCTCTAGTTTGATTTGCTTCTATCCATAGTTTATGGTTTTTGCTTCCTTTATACATTTACTTTAGACATTTCAAAATTTTGTTTCTTGTGTGTATAATTAATTTGACAATAAAAAAGTATGAACATAAACTACTATTCTATTTGTCAAGCCTTTTCTGGCAGTGAAAAAAGTGAAAAAATATTGGAATATAAATGAATTCTAAAGCATCTTGCCTCTCTGTCAGTCCATTCGTCCCACATCAAGTTGAAGTTTGTATTAAGGTTTATAGCTGAGAAACTGTGGCATATATCAATCATCTTAAGTCAGTGGGTGTATCATGGATAGTGATGTTGCTTAAGATAATAATTGGGTCACTCTGACCCACATTTTATGCTTCAGTGACTCAGGTTAAAGTTTGTGTTAAGGTTCATATCTGAGAAACTACATGTGGACCATCAATCATCTTTGGTAAGTGGATGCATCCTGGAAAGTGATGCTACTTCAAATAAACTAATTAGGTCAATCTGACCTACACTTTATGCTTCATTGACTCAGGTTATAGTTTGCATTAAGATTTGTATCTGGAATTAATATTTTGAAACATTAACTGTATTTGGAAATTTAATTGCTACAGGCGAGGGGATTAGCTGTTGTTTGCGACTGCTCCCATCTAGTTTATGGGACAAATTATGTATATTTTTTTAAGATGGAGGTCAAAATGATAAAAGTATGGTTTAATTCAGACTTTTGAAAAAATAATTGAGTAGGACACTATATTTGTTTAGTTATTTATGAATTTTTTTTAGGCAGGTAAAAAAAAGGAAGTTATAAAATAGATATAAAATTGGATAAATCCAGTAATCCGTCGGTACTCTATTGGTTAAATTTTATGACACAAGAGGCCTATATGGAGTGTATATTCTTGCATTATAATACTTATATGCCATATTTGTAATTGATTGTTTCCCTTTTGAAATTAAGGAAGTAAGATTTACAATGTAAATAATAGAAAACTGAAACAATGGATGTTTTCTGAAAATTATTAATTGTATGTTTTGTAAATATTCAGTTTTAGAAATTTACGATATACATGTACTTAGTGGAAAGTAAATACATAAGTGTTTACTAAGTGAAAATTTAATATATACTTATGAACAAGGTCAATTCATTGGTTACTTAAGGTAGAAACTGCAGTAAGATTTCCGTCACCATGAGAATTTGGATTTGCAAAAAATATATGTTACAATATAATTATCAAGAGACAATTAATCAAAGAACAGTGCAGGATCAATTCATTTGTTCTGACAGTTCATCTAATGTACATATGGCTATTTTTTTCCTTGTAGACATGTTATAATTTTCATATCATTTATATCTATTTTATCTATGCCTGTTATTGAATGCTACATTATTTTGTATCAGAGTCATAAAGCTCTTATTCACTAACATTATGTGTAATTTTTTTTTGTTTTTTTTTCAGAAAATTTTGCCAATGGACCCTGCAACTGAGACAGTGTCATCAAAGGGAGATAATCAGTCTCTACCAGATAACATGGAAAATAGTAATGAACTAGACAGTAAGACAAAACCAGACAGTGTAAATCCTGACATACAGGATAGATTATCTGGAGTAAACGAGCTTAGTGATATTAAATCTAGTGGAAAAATGGACAATCCTTATATAATTTCAATTGACATTGGTACAACAAGTCTGAGAAGCCATGTTTATGATAAAAATGGAAATATCAAAGGATCGAGCAGTAAACGAGTAAGAAATTGGTGTAAATCTGCATTGATATTACATTACAAATGAGTAATCCATATAGGAGGGGCGGTAGGACCTTTTATGGGATACAGGGATCCACTGTTTTATTCAGGGGGAATTCGGGACAGTTATTTCATCAAGATTCCAGGACCGTACCCCCTCTTACCCACCCTCATATAGATGTGAAAAAAAATCAGTTTTTGCAGAATCGCAAAAAAATTCAGTTTTTGCTGAATCGCATCCTGACATCCAATTATATAAACAGTAAAAACTGAAAAAAGGAAATGGAACAGTCAGAAATAACAGATATTCTCTTATTTCAATTTGTTGCTTTCATTTGAAATCGAGTGGAGAAGCCAAGGACCTATTATATACATGTATAAATTCAGTATGCTAGTCTAGATCTATTCATATCTTGACTCTTGATTGTTCAAGATGTATATCCTAACAAAAAATGTGATTCCTCTGAGTTCTTGTAACCAAGACTTTCTGACAAAATTTAACATTATTGCATTAAATGTGAGTCATTGTAACCTTAATTTGATGTAGAGCAATAATGCATCTATATGAATTTAGATCTTCACAAGACACAGCTACTGACAAAATTTCATTCCTGTGGGACATTTAGTATCTCAGATACCCACTTTTTATTATACATTTGATACTCCCTGCAAATTAAGTGTAGGGGGTATATAGGAATCACCCTGTCTGTCTGTCTGTTTGTCCATGTGTTCATCTGTCTGTCTGTTTGTGTGTCCATCTGTCTGTCTGTTCATGTGTCCATCTGTCTGTCTGTCTGCCTGTCTGTCTGTCTGTCTGTCAGTCTGTCCACACTTCTTGTAAGTGCAACTCCTCTTAAACCACTGGAAGGATTTTGATGAAACTTACAAAGTGCAACCCCTCTTAAACCACTGGAAGGATTTTGATGAAACTTTACAATAGGAAGGACACTGTGTTGAGATGTGCATGAAGAAGTAGAATTGTTGTCCAAAACTAGGAAGGGGAGATAATTTGACTTTGACTTTTATTGATTCATTCTGCAATGATTTTTCAAAGATATAATTTAAAGGGTAGATATTGTGGGAGAGAAACACTTTCATTGTGATCCTCCTAAAAAATTGTTCTTTAATGTTTATGATTTTTGTGTAAAATGTCAAAGGATGAATTATACTTTTGTCTGATTTCGACAGAATATTTTCATTGAAACCCTTGTGAAAAGTTATTTCTTCAGGATTTTATTATTTTGTCCTATTGTGTCCACACTTGTTCTGTGTCCACACCTGTTTTTATTTGCATTGATATATAGATAAAGTTATATATGTACTTTATATTTGATATAGATAGAACTACTTCATCCTAAACCCTGCTGGTCAGAAATGGATCCTGAAGTTCTATATAAACAGGTTGTATCCTGTGTGGTGGAATCCATGAAAGGTATAGTTATCCACAGTTTTTACTACTAAGTGAAGTTTGTCATGACTGAACATGCTTATTGTGCAACAAAACAGAAAATATGACAACCAAGAGTCTTGTGTTCCTACATATCAATATGAGACTTTCTAGGTAGGAGCTCTTTGTGTTTTATGATGTATACAGGTTGAAATACTAGTAAAAGAAAACATTCCTCTCAGGTTCACACATTCACTCACTATGGGGATTACCATCCATCCAGGCACTTTTAATATAAAAATAGAATTGTATCGGTTCACCTCAAAGTTCCATATTCAGAAATTGTAACACGCTTATGTTGTAACCCTAATATTAACCATCCCAGAATTAACACCAGAACCAATAGTAATCTCATAGTGCAGACAAATAATAAACTTCTGATAATATTCAAATTGATAGAAAACAGTCTTTTCTGGATGTGCACTAGGACAGAGATAACCCCACTATATTTATAATCTTTGAGGGGTATCATAAATTAAAGATCTAAGTAATGCAGATATGTGTTTTACACTTTGGATAGCAGTCTAGCCTGTTATGAATTGAACCTTTATATTTGCTATATGTCTATATATATTAAAAATATCATCATGCCTTGGATGGGAAAAAATTTCTTTCGATCCCCTTTGGTTAAAGGAATAAGCATAGACGTACATGTAAGGGGTGCCAAATAGAACTCTTGCCCTTTGATGGGCTTGTGGCTGCAATTTCAAACTCTATTTTACAACTCTGCTAACATATGGCAGGAGGACTTGACTTAAATACAGGATGGTTATCTCTTAATCATTGGTATGATTTTATTCTAGACCCTGTAAATCTTGTTCAGTTTTAAAACTTCCTGTTACAGAAATTGTGCACTACAAGTTGCATTTAAATAATATAGGCATCCCAAACAAATAGGCAGAACATCATTATCCTAACAGCATGCCCATTCAAGTACTGCAGTTAATGAATGTAACTCTATACCCCCCTCAAACAAAGTTTGGAGGGGGTATACAGGAATTACCCCATCGTCTGTATGTCCATCTGTCCACACTTCTCTTAAGCGCAACTCCTCTTAAACCACATGAAGGATTTTGAAGAAACTTTACACCAAGGAAGGACACTATATGGAGATGTCCATGAAGGAATATAATTATTGTCCAAAACCAGCAAGGGGAGATAATTTGACTTTGACTTTTGTTAATTTCCCATGTATGGGTTGCCTCATAAGTGCAACTCCTCTTAAACCACTGGAAGGATTTTGATGAAACTTTAGACAAAGGAAGGACACTATTTGGAGATGTGCATGAAAAAAAAAATATTGTAGGAAAACAGGAAGGGGAGATAATTTGACTGTGACTTTCGTTAATTCTTTCTGCAATGATTTTTTTCAAAGAAATATTCAAAGCATAGATATTGTGAAATTAAACTGTGGGAGAAGCACACTTTTTTCAATGTCATCTTCATGAAAAGTTGTTTTCAAAGTTTTGTAATGAAATTTCTCTAATGCTTATGACTTTTGTGTAATATGTCAAAGAGGCTAAAAAAGGATGAATTTTATATTTGTCTGATTTCTACTGAGTATTTTTATTGGAACCCTTGTTAAAAGTTCTTTCTTGAGGATTATATCATTGTGTCCATACTTGTATATTGTCCACACTTGTACTGTGTTCACACCTGTATTGTGTCCACACCTACTTATATTTGCACTTTACCATATCGATTCAGGGTTCAATGAGCAGAGGGTATATTTGACTGCAATTCGGCAACAGCTCTTGTGTACATTAGAAAACATGCACATACAATTTGATTTTCACAAATCAAAACATTCATGCATTTATTTTTTAAATATATTGATCTACAAACATTCTTCTTTTCCTTTATTGTTTATATAAAAAATGAGAGACAAATAGTATTTGGAATGCATTCTTCAATTTGATTTGTAGCTTACCATCACTCTGCAATATAGCTGAAGCCCTTTTAAATAGCAGAGTTAATATTTTGGTTTGTGTATTTACCCTAAAAAGTACCCTGTGCCCCCAAATTAAAGGGTCCAAGGGTGCTACGTAGTGACTTTTTGCATGTTGTGGTGGTGATAACACAGGCATGTGGAGCCAGGAGCCCATGTATGTGGTGCCCAGTGCCTATGTATGTGGAGCCCTGAGCTCTGATGACTGTTGAAGCCCAGAATCCTAATGTTTGAGCTCGGAGTCTTAGTGATGGAGCCTGGAGCCTTGAGTCCAACCTTTAAAAAGGTTGTAGTCCGGAGTCGAGAGCCTGTGTAATTGCCCAAGTGTGTTGAATATAATCTCCTCTTGCTTGTGTATTGGCCGTGGTTAGGCTGAATATGATATGTGGCCTGAGTGCATTTGCTAAAATGCGAAGCAAATAACTTAAGATGGTTATTGAGTAGTCGTTAAATAATCAGAAAACACAGACATAAAATTCACAAATAAATAAGCTTGGGTACTTTTGGAACATGTGTTTCAAACTATTTTTTTTAATCATGTCATTTACTTTTTTCTTATTTTTTTTCATTTTTGATTTTAAAGTAATATTTACTGGAGACAGATTTATATAAGCATTTTGCTTGTTTCCGAATCCTTGTATTTAAATGTATTGTTATGTATATGAATTGCTGAATAAAATGTTGTTTAAAAAAAAAAGAAGTAATACAATGTATTTACAAAATTTTCCCTTTTCGGTCAAAAAACTATATTTATCGGTAATATTTTAACAAAAACTTTTAATTTTCAATTAATTGACATGTATTTACTTCTTTTTATCAAATTGTGATTTTAAATTGACATGAATTTTATGGAACAATTTTTTGTTAATTAATTTCCTGACTCATTATTATCAAGTACTAAGTAAGTAAGTAAAACTTTATTTCAATTCAGCATGTAAAAATAACATAAAACAAGCTCTTAAGAGCTTTTTACCGAATAAAAGAGTAATAAATAAAAATAACCCCAGGCAATTGAATAAAAAAAAGTCGGATAACTGGGAATAGTGATTTTTAAAAAGTTGGATAAGTGGGAAGACACCCATCTACCCCGAACTGCAAAAAGTAGTGGGCATTTCTGCCTCAGATGTCATATGTTGGCAAGATTGTTTTAGAATCAGAACATCTTGCAAAAATGGGATTAGTAAGAAAATCATCTCACTTTTTATACGACCGCAAAAAAAATGTGGTTGTATAATGGTATGGCGCTGTTGTCGTCGTTGTCGTTGTCGTCGTATGGCGTCCTTGTCGTCTGTAGACACTTTTGTTTTTGGTCAATAACTTAAGTTTAAGTTGATCAATCCTTATGAAATTTTGACACAGTGTTCCTTGGCACAAAAGGTAGGCTGGGTGTAGTTTTCGTTATTTTGCCCCCTCCCGTTTTTAAAAAAGGGGCCAAAAAGGGCAAAATTGGGTGTTTTCACATATTTGACTGTAGAATATTTATTATTTATCAGATTTTGATGGGGTTTCTTTCAGTGTGTTCCTGAGCAAATTTCTTATCTGGAGTATGTCAAAGGGATTTGATGTGGCATGTACGGGGCATAAAAGGGGTGAATTTCAAAAATTTAAATTTTTTATTATTAGTCCGATTTTGATGCAAGTTTTTGCAATGGATTCTAAATGAAAAATTAATATAGTGCTGCACCATCAGATTTTAGGTAACTTGTTTCCTCTCCGAGCTATGAGGGGCCAAATGGGCCAAAGTTGCAAACATGCAGATTACCTAAAATTTTTATTTTTCATCCGATTTTGATGGGATTTTTTTCTTTAGATTCCTCTTGTTGTAAGCTTATGGTAATACGTCAACAGATTTGGCATATCTCTTACTGTTTCCAAACTATAAGGGGTCAAATGAGCCGAAATTGCAATTTTNGGCTTTTGATGGGGATTTTTTTCTTTGGATTCATCTTGATATATGCTGTCAGTAGTATGTCAACAGTTTTGCTTAAATCTTACAGTTTCGGAGCTTTCAGGGATCAAAAGAAATAATTTGAATGTTCCTTAGTTTGTGTCCAGCTGATTACTGTGTCAAGCTCCTTATTGTGTCCATCTAGTTATTGTGTCAAACTCTTAACTTCACCGGAAATATCGAGCACATTCAAGAACCAATTAGATAATTTACCAACTTATTGGTACAAATGAATTGAACTTCTCTTATAAATTTTTTTGTGGTTCTTGCATGTGCTCTATATTTCCCATACAGAAAAAGTAGTCAAAATTGTCATTTTTCGACAAAACCTTCAATTTGTCTCTTCTTCTATGCTCAAAAACTCAATAATCATACATCAATATTCGAGAACTGTTACTGTTTACTGAAAAGCCATCCCCACAGAATAATTCAATGAGAAAATTCTGTTAATTCAACCAGATTTATTTTTCAGGCCAAATAAAGCCCCTATCGTCCCTACTCCTTTGACATTTAGAAATTTGTTGGAAGTTCAAGATACATGTATTATTCCTAAATTAATGCACAAATTGATGGTACAGTTACAGTATTGGTAAATCAATGAATTCCATTCAAACTTTAGCATGTATAAAAGGGGTATATATAAAATTTGTCTTGCACATATATACAGGTAATGATTATATTTATTATATAGTTGTCTAAATTTTACATTATATTTACAACTTTCATTTCATGACGTCATAATGTGTTGAACTATATAACAAAACAATTTGTATCTGTGAATATAATCTTTTTATTGACCTGGTCTCAGTGAATATTGGTTTACAGGTCAATAAAAAATGGTATTTACCTCTACAAAAGGCCATAATTGCATAATGTTTTATCAGATTTGTATCTGTTACTTAGATTCACAATTAATGCTTTCAAGGCAAGCTTAATTATCATTTTATTAAATGCTTGTACTTTTGTGTTAAATTGCCCAGATCTATGTATTAAATTTTCAGTGCCTTTTATTACTGCTCATTAAAAATTCTTTTAGTAAAGCAGAAAATGCAACTAGCATGGAATTGCAGTTTTAAATGTCATTTATAATATTTTCATATTGTTACTTTTAGATTTTGCATTTATTTTTGAATATAATTAGTTAAATAAATCTTTGATTTAGAATATTTAAAGTTGGTGACAGATATATGACTGATATTTGTTATTTATATAATTACAGCTGCTGGTATCAAAGCACGTGAAGCAACATGTATGGGGATAACCACACAGAGAAATACATTCATCACATGGGATAGGTATTCTATTATTAGCAAAATTAGAGTTATTTTCAATGCGAACTCTAGCTTCTCTCTTTCGCAAATGCTATCACAAAAGTATTGTTAAAAATTAATTGCAAGACAATGGAAAGATCACTGTTACCAGAACTTGTAAACTTTAACAAATATTACATTTCCACTATAAAGTGAGACCTTTAGTTGTGAACATACAATGAAAGCTTTTTCATATGTTTAACTCTTCCCTATACTATCCAAAGCATGTTTGTGTTTCATATTTTGGTAATTTGGAAAAAAAAACTATTTTGATTATCAAAATTTAAACTTTTGTTCCCATATCAAGAAGTATTTTCTATGCAATAGACAAAGATTGAAACAGCCATATTTTGGTACCATAAGTTAGCTGAAATTTCATAGTGTCCTGTTTTAAAGTAAAATGATAAATTAGTGGAAAACATACCTTGTTAGAAATACAGTGGAACACCCAAGGGACCGATGAAAACAGTTCGAGTTATAGGAGTTTTTGAGCCATCGAGGTCCAACTATGTTGAAACTTCAAAGGGACCAAAAAAGAGTTCAAGACATCCATGGTGTTGAGTTATTGCAGTTTGAGCCATCAAAGTTCTACTGTATGTTTTTTATGCCCCCAGATCGAGGATCGGGGGCATGTTGTTTTTGTCCTGTCTGTTTGTCTGTGCGTCCGAAACTTTAACCTTGGCTATAACTTTTGAACCATGTAAGGTAGACTTTTCATACTTGGCAAGTGTATAGGTCTTGTCAAGAGGAACATAAATATGCAAGAAAAAATTTAGGTCAGGTCAAAGGTCAAGGTCACAGAGGTCAAAAAGGGGTGAAATTGGCTGTTTTCACATATTTGGCTGTAAAATCCTTACTATTTATCCTATTGAGACGGGGTTTGTTTTATGTTATTGCTTATAAAATTGCGCAACTAAGGCATGTCAACGGATTTGAGGTAGCATTTACTGTTTTTGGGAAACAAGAGGCCCAAAGGGGGACAAACGAAAAAAAAACGAATTTTTAAATAACCTTGCCTATAACTTTTGAACTATGTAAGGTAGACTTTTCATACTTGGCAAGTGTATAGGTCTAGTCAAGAGGAACATAATATGCAAAACAAATTTAGGTCAGGTCAAAGGTCAAGGTCACAGAGGTCAAAATAGGGCGAAATTGGCTGTTTTCACATATTTGGCTGTAGAATCCTTATTATTTATGCTATCCAGACAGGGTTTGTTTTATGTTATTGCTAATAAAATTGAGCAACTGCAGTATGTCAACAGATTTGAGGTAGCATTTCAAGGTCACAGAGGTCAAAAAGGGGTAGAATTGGGTATTTTTATATAATTTACTGTAGAATCTTGGGGCATATGTAGTGTTTCACAAACACATCTTGTTTTACAATATAGAAAGATCAATTAACTACTCCCTCTTAGCCAAATCTAGCTCAGTTTTCTAGTTCCGCATGCTCTACTTGTTAAAAAAACTATGACATTTTTTTCAACAATTTAAGTATAGAAACTATAGAGCTCAGGGTATTTTTCTTTTTTGTGCATAATGTGAAAATGCATAGAATAGATACATATCAATACTCATGGATTTGGTAGCAAAAGTTGTCTAAAAAAACAACAAAAGACAAACGTAAACAAGGATAGGAACTCGGGACAGCCAGACCTGGTACCAGCACTAGCAAAAGTCAGCAGTTTGGTTAAATCAGTTTATGTTTAGATAATATTCAAGTATAAAGTTAAACTGTTTTAGTTGCTATTTTAAAATGTTTATTTTTCAGAGAGCCATTGATGAGGAGGTAATTTCAAATTTAAATGAATCCTATATTTTTGGAAACAAAATAAAGAATAGAAAATTGTTTCAAAATAGAAGTTGCTGAGAAAATTTTTGGTGTATATTTCAGGGAAACAGGAGAACATTTTCATAACTTCTTAACATGGCAAGATTTGAGAGCAAGAGACAATGTTAAGAATTGGAACAATTCTTACAAAATGAAAGTAAGTATACTAATAAATAACAAAATTTATAGTTTCATAAATTTACAAGTTTGATGGTTTAAAGATGTTTTATTCCAAATCACATAAAATAATCACACTTGGTGGTTAAATATTTAAATCTTCTTTAGTTCAGAAACCAAAACATGGGGAAATGTTATAACCTGCAAGCAGGTGGAGGCAGAGTTTGTTTGTTTTATGATTTCATTGTAAGCCATGTGCAGAGAATTGTTTTTCAGCAGTCATTCATGTCAACATTGAAACTATATGATTTGATGTCAAAATGGAAAACAAATGTCTCTGAAGTGTACTATCCGTCTGCAAATAATTATAGTATAACTAATTGATCGTCATGAATATCAATAAAAATGTCACGAGTGTCGAACAACGCAGAGGGATTAAACGAGTTGCGGGACTTTGTTCCGCGACGAGTTTAATCCATTGTGTTGATCGACATGAGTAACATTTTTATTTATATTCATGATGGTCGATTAGTTATGCTTTTTATTATATAGATTTTCTACTCCAAAACCGAGATTTTAGATCTGGATTATTATTTCAATACGCCAGTTGTTTACTTGACAACAACATTGAAGAGATATTGTGACGTCGCTTCATTAAGACGTCATCCGGTGACTAGAAATCCTTTATTTTCACCAGTGAAAATATGACATTTATGTAACTGAGAAGACTGGATAAATCACCGCTATCTATATAATAAGTAGTAATCACTACTCTTGTAACACTGAACTTAATGCTCTTGTACATACTTTTCTGACATATTACAATAAAATCTATACAGAAGTGTTATAGGTATAGCGATTTTGCTGCAGATGGGTTTTCGTCCATTAGACTGACAATTGGTATCTTAATTTGCCACATATTTCAATGAAATGTGCAGACAAAACTAGTTGCTTTATCAACTTATGCCAAGTCAGTAATGTCACTTGGAAATGGCTTTTCATTTTTAGTCCCATACAGGCGATAGCCAAAGGGGACTTTAGCTTTGCGCACTGTCCGTCCATCTGTCCATTTGTCCGTTTGTCAGCCTGCATCAGTTTTCCACTCTTTTTTTCTAAACCGTTGCAGGTATTGATCTGATATTTGTATGTGAGTCTACCTTAATGAGTTACAGATCAAGTTTTTTGGTTTGGGTCCACTAGGTTTTGATGGAGTTATGGGCCTTGGGCTTAGAAAAATTTAATAAAAATAAGTTTTCCTCACTTTTTTCTAAACCATTGCAGGTATTGATCTGATAATTTGTATGTGAGTCTACCTGAATGAGTTACAGATCAAGGAAAAGTTTGGTTCCAGTCCACTGATATTTTAGGGAGTTATGTGCCTAATTGGACTTAGAAAACATTTTACCATTTTTGCTAGTGTAATAAAGCCTTGTTCTACGAGTAGCAGACTTGGAGGCAATACAATTCACATTTGTTGTCTAATGATAAATTACTCTGATTTTTATCCTGTACAGATCTATGATCCTTTAAAATTTTTTAATGTTTTTGTTTTCTTTTCTTCAGTTTTTAAATGGTGGTTCATCAATACTACACACATTTACAAGACAGAAAAGATTTTTAGCTGCTAGTGTTTTAAAATTTATGTCTGCTCAGGTAGGTTATACAGGTAAACTTTTAAATACTGAAGTACTGTGAAAATCGCTGATTTACAATTAGGTGAATTCATAACTAAATGAGGTGACAAAAAACAGTTCAATTGGGCGGCATAAAAGTATACAATTGGGCGGATTTCCAATGACTCAAAGGGGCAGATATAACATTATATAATTTGATAATATTGTCAAGTATTAATGTTGTAAACTTTATAAGTTCTACAAAGATGATGCTGTTCATATTTATTTACTTGTTCTTTTATCATTTACAAGACGTCGCCGATGTTCCAATGACATCCTGTGATTGCGGGAATCCGTCATGTTCATTTTGGCTTCCATTGACGTCAGTGCGGCTTTCATATGTTTTGCGCTAGAATATCCATGGCTCCGGTTGACAACTTACTCTAATAGTTGCTTCACAGTATCTTATGATGTTTATCTCGTAAAAGCAGCTTAGTTTTGGCTCGAACAGTTCGTACTTTCACTTCAGTCGTTGACAATGCCGCCATTTTTGGGACTATTTTTAACGCGAATTAATTATGTAAATTACACTATAATTAGGTAAAACTATAGTCCGATTATTCAAATATTGATTTCTTCGATCAGCTGATCAGGTAAACACATTCACCGTTCACAGTCCTATTTTCTTGACATTATTTTGACATCGAGATGCCAGTGTTTATATTTAATTGAACGCTACCATATTATTTCTCTTTGTAGTAATTTATTTAACTTAATAACTATCTTGAAACTACAAGAGTTTGATTTTTATTACTATTTAGTTCAGTCTTGTAATACAGAAAAACAAGATCAGCAGCTCATTCAGGAACACAATCATAAAACTGGTGGCAGCGAATTATCAGAACTGACAGCATTGAGACATTTTATTTGTGATATTTTTCAAGAGAAACATTTAAATTACATTTTCCCCTTGTCCTTAAAAAAAAAATAAATAAAATAAACATTCAACAGAGAGAGAAGATCCAAAGGCACAGAACAGTTGGTGAGAGAAGTTAAAAAGTTAAAATTTAGTGACATTTCTGTTCTTATTCAACAAGGATAAATTTTAATCTAAGTTGAAGTTGAACACTATATTTTATCCCATAAAAATAAATTACAATCTACTTGTAAAATGGAACCCCTTTAAATTTAGAATTTGTGAAGTACATCAAAAGTCAACTCCATAAGGATAAATTTTAATCTAAGTGGTAATGACTTGTAACCCATAAGTGTGAAACCCACAGGGAAAAGTACCTATAAACAGAAACTTTTTGAATATTGTGCAGTCTGTTAAAAGTCAACTTCACAAGGATAAATTCTAATCCAGGTGGAAATGACTTATTTGTAAAACTCATAAACTTTATTCCATAAAAATAAATTTTATTATTCAAGTGGAAACCCCTTGTATTATTATTGTTGTGAAAAATCTACGAGGATAAATTTTAATCCAAGTAGAATAACTTCTAACTGAATCTGATATTAAGTGTATGAATAAGTATTCCAGTGAAAACCCCTTGTATTATTATTATTGTGAAAATTCTACAAGGATAAATTATAATCCATGTAGAATAACTTCTAACTGAATCTGATATTAAGTATAGAGTTATTACAGTAGAAACCCTTGTATTATAACAATTTGGGTAGTCTAAAAGGATAAATTTTAATCCAAGTAGAAAAATATTTTTCTTTGAAACTGACATATAAACTGTATATCAATTCAATATAACTGAATTGAAAATTATTAGAAATAGGATTCCAATTATAGTTTGAAATTTAATTCAACAAGGATAAATTATAATCCAAGTTGAAATAACCATTATTTTTGCTAGTATCAAAAAATGAAGTAACTTTTTATTTGCAAATTGTTCACAAGCATAAATTCAAATCAGAAACAATTCAAATTTTACACTCAACAAGGATAAATCATAATCCAAGTTGAGATAATTATAATTTTTGCTGTTTAAGTATAAGAGACTGAGCATCTTTTGATTGTGCGTTCACTGTGTACCAGAGTATACCTGAATTCTATCCGAATAAAAATAATGTACAATCAACAAGGATAAACTTTAATCCAAGTTTAAAACGAAATTTGTACTGTTTAGATATCAACTTCAACAAGGATAAATATTTATCTAAGTTGAATATAATCTGAAACTCCCAGAGCTATTTTTAATATTTGGCTTAAAATGAATACAATGTACAATCTAAGAAACAAACCTACTGCTACTTTGTCATTAGGATGGGGTATAAACAAAACTCCCACAACATTGTCTAGTTCATACAGAGCATATGAAAACAGTTCTGCTGGGGACACCATACAAACCAGGGAGAACCTTGATCAACCCTTTTCCCAGAGTCAGAATACACTTGAAGAAGACGCAAATACCGATATGTCAGGAAATATTGAAAACCCAAGTACCCCCCTTACAAGCATCAGAAAGGAGATGGCCAGTGGAGCTCCAAGGAGTTGCCTAGCAATAGCGCCTTATTAGATAGACATAACCCCAGAACAGTTGATAATGATGACAATAAAGATGCCAACAGGGAGGACATGATGAACATGAGAGCAGAACTTCAGAGGTGTTACCAAGTAATTGATAATCTTCAAAAACAGCAAGAAGACAGTCACAAAGAAACAAGATCTAGAGGGATAAGTCAATCAAGTGTGTCCAGCAATGCAAGATTTATTACAGATCCCTGTACAAATTATGAACAACAACCCAATGGACAAAATAGTCCATATAAAGAGCAAAGCTTTCAATATTACCACCGTCGACAGCCAAATAATGATTTTCAGTTCCCACACAGAAATGAACAACCAGTAATTCCAGATACATATAATCAAGACAGTATGGGTAGATGGCAAGCATCACAGACCAGGAACAGCTATGTCAGACCTGCATTCTCACATGACAACCAGAGATATATGGACCACCAAGATGGACAATATTGCAGCCAGCCATTACAAAACAATGCCCAAAACATGCATCAGTATGATCAACCACACTGGCAATCTAATGGCCTACCATCTCAGTATCAATTTTTCAGTAGTGCTGATAACCAGAGAAACCAAGACAATGGTAGATGCACAAGGGTACCATGGTACAGTGGCAAGGAGCCTTGGAGTAGTTACCTAATGCAGTTCAATATTATTGCCAGAAACAACAGATGGGACCCTGAAACAAAGGCGACAGAACTGCTCACTGCATTAAAAGATGACGCCATGGTCTATGGACANGAACTACATAATCTCAGGAAGCACTACAAGGAAACAATCCAGGAGTATGCATCAAGGGTGGAAATGCTAGTAAGAAAGTCATTTCCTACCATGGATGCTAGTACTCATAGCAGTCATGCTTCGAGGATTGCCGGACCAAAGCATTGCTGTTGACTTCCTGACAAAAAGGTTGTCAAGTATGACAGAAGCCATACACCAAGTGACTTTGCACGAAACATACAAGAAGGGATCCCGAGACAGACATGATATCCGAAAATTAGAGACAGACAATAATGAGTATATGGATGATGAACTAGGAGTAGAAAATGTAGAAATAAGAAAGATTGGAGGGAAAAGGTATGTTACAGAAGAAAAGTTGACACAGTTTGAGCGTGATTTGAGGGATTCAATTACAAAATCTGTTGGTGAACTAATAGACAACAAGCTCAACAAACTTGGCCATTTCAGAGAAAATAACAATTCAAGTGGATTTAACAACAATTTCTCAAGAACAAATCAAGGAAAACCCCAACACAATAGATGTTTTATCTGTAATGAAGCAGGGCACTTCCAGAAGGACTGTAAAAAATCTGACATGAAACAAAAGAAGGGTAGTTGGAATGACTATTCAACTAACAAAGAACCATTTACTGAGTTGTTAAACTAGATGGAGCTGGGACTATCGGTCAAGTGTCAGCCCAAACTATTGAGGAAACTGAATTTAAGAATGATGAAGACCAAATTTTTGAAGAAAATAGGAGTGTTATGTTAAATTTGGAGACCACAGTTAATTTTGAGGGGGAGGAATGTAATAGTCCAGACGTATTTGCAGAGGACCTCGACATTAAAAATTTGTTTGAATCTGAGGAAATACAGTTTGATTACGAGGGAACAGAGGATGGTAGAGCCAGGCCAAGTGATACAATTAAAGGAGAAATTGTGATCAACAGGGTTAGTGCAGCTACCATAAACGTTCCAGTGGTAATCAGTGGTATTCACAGTAAAGCTGTGATAGAAACAGGAGCTGAGGTGTCAGTCCTCAGGGAAGCACTGTATTTGCAGACTCTAGAACAAAGAAGACCTGTATTAAGGAAAGCAACTAAGAAGTTAGTAGTTGCAGAGGCAGGTAAAGATATGCAGACTCAAGGAGTTGCTGAGGTAGATATCGAGCTTGGGCGTGA